>OVBE01009665.1:0-15811 GCA_900406425.1 Iberis pinnata
TTTGGGGAAAGAAAAAAAGAATAAAATATTTGCTAAAAAAATGTTCACCATAAAAATTATTTAAAGCTTACATAAGTGACTTTTAAAAACAAAGGGAAAAAAGAAAGGGAAGGCTTTAAAGGCTGTAGAGAAAAAAGAAGGAAAAAAAGTTTGATTGGGTAAAATAAAACTTTAAAGGCTGTGGGTAAAAGTTAAAGTCTCTAAAGCCTCCTACCAATCACCCCCAAGGAGAAATCCTAAAAATAAAAGACTCAAATACAATGTTGAGTTACATTAGTACCCAAAGAACACAATAGAGACAGAGAGAGAGAGAGATGAAAATGTATGTTCTTTACTCTTTTACCTTGGCTCAGGAGGCACTACTTTCAAACTTCTCATCCATTCACAGTAACTTTCTTCATCAAACTCTATAAAACTACTCTTTACTTTTCTTCTTTCCTCTGTCGTCAATCTTCGTATCTGTGGAAATCTTGCTTCCTACACATTTTTATTATCATCAATATCTCCAACAATCTAGGGCTGGTCATTTTTTCCCAACCAGACCGAACCGATCTTTAGACATTTCGGTCCTATTTATTTATTCTGTTAGTAACCGAGCAGAATTGAAAACTGGATCCGTAAAACAGTTCGGTTCAGTTCGATTGCCCAAACGGTCACCCAAAACCGAAAAATTCAAACAGGACAGAACCGATTTTCAGACATTTCGGTTTGGTTTATTTGTTTTGTTATCAACCGATCGGTGGAATCAAAAACTGGATTCGGAAACCAGTCCAGTTTGGTTATGTTCAGTTGCTTAAGCGGTGACCATAAAATCGGTTTTCATCATTTTTCCTAAAATCAAACACCGAACCAATTCTCATATAGGTTATTTTCAGCAAGTTTTTCACCTTCAAATTAACCGAAAACCTGACTAACCGAACCGATTTGGATTCGAACTCCTAGTCCTAAGCAAAACGATCAAGCCTTAGAATTCTGGAATTTCGATGTTGTTTTTTACCTGCTCATAAGGAGGATCTTTATGTGCTGGTATAAGCCGGCAAACAAAGTATCTAGCTTGAGAACTTCCTTCCTGTTATACCAACAATGTCTCACTTTTGTTTCGTTTCAAGAAAGAATGTGTACGAGATTCTGAAACTTTAATATACCTTAAATGCAAGAATGCGCGGTGCTGGAAACCGAAATTCAGTTAGTTCTTCAGCCAATGTTCTACAAGCTGCTAAGACTGCAGCACTCTTCACCTCATCAGCAGATAGTTCCGCTCCCTTAATCGACGAAAAAGAGAGAGATTAATGAAAATATAAGTGTATGAACACAAACAAAGACAGTTCGAAAACTTACCAACCAAATAAATACATCTGTGCCATGGTCAAGAATAACAGCCTTATCTGATTGCATTGAGAGATCATAAGCTGGTAATTCCTCGAATGTACCGCCCTCTTGGTGCATCAAGCAACGAGGCGCAACCATTCGAAGAGATAGATCGAAAGATGCGTTTAGAAACAAATTCCGTAGCACCGATCTTTCATCTTCATGACCAATGATGTTACCTAATAAAGGACCTCTTCTAAGATGGAAGAGGAGTTCTGGAAGAGACGATAGTTCCTTAGGGAAGCTATGAAGCGTTGATTTAGGCACTTGTGATCCGAATTTCAATGCAATGTCTTTGATTCTTTCGTCTACTGTAGAACGCATATCGACTGCTTCTTTCTGATTTTTCGCCATTAAAAGTGTTCTCTTGGAGATTAGAACCGCCGCAGCTTCTTCTTCAATACTCTGAAGATACGCTGAGATACTATCAACAGTTGGTAACTTGAATGTAATCACACGAGACACGTCTGCTTGATAGACATCTGAATAATGGAAAGCAAACTGGAAAAAGATGTGATCGCTTTTAATGTCTCTCTTATTCTCCATCGAAAGAGAGAAGCTCTGTGTTTCTTCAACACTAAGCATTTGAATACACAGAGCCACATCACTCCTAAAAGTCTCGTGGGTTTCTGAATGCGCTTCTTCTCCAGGTCCTATCACCTGAGTTATAAGAATATCATCCGAACACCGAACTTCAAGCAGACCATGGGAACCCGCTGCTCTTGTGGCTGCTCTCTGTAAGTCCACACCAAAAGCTTCACCAAAATCATCGTGAAGAACCAAAACACCACCCGAGGCTTTTACAAGTGGCTGCAGAACAGGAACTCTGAGCGGGCAAGTTCCAGCGCACAAGATGTCGACAACCGTATTGTGTCTGCGAGCTTGACGTCCCAAATTCTCCATCCATTTTATGGCTGTCTTTTCCATATATGAATAATTTGGATGAGTCATTGAATGAGGTACTGATCCTGGACCATATGTAATGGGTCCACCAGCACAAACTATGATTCGACTATTACCTCCTGCTCTTCTGACCACTCCTTGAGACATTTCTGCTGATGGTCCTTGAATTATAGCCATAGCAGCCTCAACAGCAGTTCCAAGGCACCTATCTCTAGATGCTTCAGGAATATTTAATGTGTATGGTCTTAAGGACGAGAATATCTCGTGTGCTACCTTCAGCGATGCATGCATTGGTGACAAGTATACACCGGTCCCATAAATCAGCGATTTCATTGACTCTGAAGATGGTGATTTTGCTCCGGAAATAACATCAGCTGAAGCTATGGATTCTTCAGAGAAATCATATATCGAAACAGTACGACCATACAGTACAATCCCAAGCCTGGTAGTTTGTGGAAGTGAGTCTACAAATGCATGCAAAGAGCTCTGCAAGTGCCGAAGGTGTGGTTCATCTAAACACTCATCAATAACAAGCACAACAGGTGCAGATGTCCGAGAATCAGAGGCAGGAACAAACCCAGGTCTCCTGTTTCCAGTCTGAACATAATCAACCAGAGGCAATGAAAGCTCTGGAAAGATTCTCAACTCATCCTTGCCCGAAGCCACATATTCACCTTTACTACCATTCATGTTTTGGCAGATGACACATTGCCATTGGCCTGAACCAATTAATATAGAGCTGTAGGGATTGGAATACGCTCCACAATTCAGACAGCGATGTGGATCACGTTGGATAATCTGAGGACCAGGACTAATCTCCCTCCCTGCAGAAACTATTGCTCCAAACCCCAAGCTAGAAACATTTGCCAGCTTCTTCTGCTTTAAAACCTACATAACAAAAAAGGATTCAAATGACAGTGATAGACACAGATAAAGAAATTACAAATAGCACCAGATGTGAACTAAAAAGATTAGAAATATACCTTATTTGCAGAAAACAGAACATAAGGTGAGTCTGCAGCTATTGGTTCCTCCATTCTAACAAGATCATGCTGCGATCCAGCTGATGACCCGTTAGAGTAATAAGAAGGAGTAGATACAGGCAGAGAAGAAGCTGTAGCCGAAGAGTATGCCATAGGCTGAGGAGTGGCTGGTGAAGTACGGAAAGGCACAGCAGCTGGTCTAACCGGCGTATTAAAGACTGGAGGACCTGGCGGAGTACTCAAATGAGGAATGGGGCTTCCGGTTCTAATACCATTTGAAGGTGACAGTAAATTTTGGGATTTCATTGAAGGGGAAGGCATCTGATCTTGTCTGAAACTTGGTTGAGGAAACCTAGGAGGTGTAGGTGAAGCTACTATTGGAGGTGAATGAGGAACAGGGGTTCTATCTGGTTGTGGTGATGGTCTATTTGGTTCTATTGGAGTGAGAGTTCCAGGGTAATTCACAGATCTTTGTGGTAAATTAGCCATTGAATTGCCCTCAAGTTTCTACTTATGAACTCTATAGTTTAAACTAAGTAAGATCACAATTCACAAGCTGAACAGCCTTCAACAGTCTTCAAATAAAAACCCGGATCAAGAATCTGCAGAGGATTGTAACAAACAATTATTATTCCTTAATATCCATACTAAAAAACGTATCAATTTAAACAACTCAGAGCTGAACAAATTAACAAAATCCATAGTTTAATCAAAAGATACAGAACAACTGCGAAGTCATACTATTAACTGATTATTACTAACCCAAAATCGCCAGCTCGTTTTGTTTCTTTGTTCGACAAAATCAAACTAACCAGGATCGATTCCTATCAAAGACAATCAAAATCAACTGAAACCTACCTCTAAGAGTATGGAGATATTCGAAACCCAAAAGTAGAAATGAAAACAAAATTCAGGCAGAGAATTTAGGGCAAAAAACAAGAAATCTGAATGCATAAGCAGGAATTAGAATTGCGATACCTTGATCGGAGAGATAGTTCGAGAAATTGAGAAGAAACTGAAGATTCTTAGACGAAAATTTTGACTCGCATTGAATCTTAGCTTACGATCTCATCAGTCTCCATTCTCTTCTCGATTTTATTTTCTTCACTCAATTTTCTTTTAACTCGATGCGTGGCAGAATCGTAAATATTAACAAATTGAAGTCAGGGTTGCTTTGCTGGCATAATCGAAAGATTTTATTGGTTAAAATGTCTACTGCCAGCACACTTCGTGACGTGGCACAAAATTTTCCAAAAGCAGTAAATAACTTACGTAACGGTTAAATTCTGCAGAACCGACGTCGTTCATCAACCTATGTCGTCTATATAATTTTATAAATCGAAATGAAATAAAAGCATAAAATACAAAATTAAAATTAGAGTAAACAAAGTGTAAATAAGAAACAATTAGTCCACTAATTTTGTTTTCTTATTACTAGATCAAAATTCTAATTTTACCACTTCTTATGCTTGTATAATTCTCTAGACAATCAAAGATTATTATTATTATTTTTTTGATAAAGATTATTCAAATTAAAAACTTATAGTTATTACATCCAGATATTTTCTTACATTTCAAGCCCAAACATTAAACCAAACCCAAAAAACCCTAAAACAACAAACAATTTCGGATGGGCTTCCCTAAAGCCCAAATTAGATATAAGCCCAAAGTGAAACCCTAAGGAAACCCTAGAGATGATGTAAAACACACCATCTCCGCCGCCGCCGACTTTTGCCGCAAACTTCACCGATGATTTATTTCCGGTGACCCGGCGGAGGCTCCAAATAGCCTCGAGTCATAGAACCGCCGCTACCCACACGATGACAAAGAAAGAGAGGAGGAGAAACTCGGTCGTACACTGCCGCGGATTACTCCGGCGAAGGAAGGTAGATTTCCGGCCGATAGGAACGGTTAAGGACGCCTTTGGTTCCGGGATAGCCTTTTCTCCTGGTGGTTGCTGTCCCCACGCTTCCAACAAGAGAAGAAACTCCCTTTGCCGTCGGCCTCCAAAACAGATCGGTCTTGAGATCTTCCTCACCGGAGCTCGCCGTCCTCCGTACCACATCGCTGCGCTGCAGATCTGGCCGGATCACATCGCCGTGCGGTTGCTTCTGCCTTTCAAAATCGCCGGTGAAAACTGTTTGAAGAGGGAAAGAGGGAAAGGCAAAGGTTCAGGCTTGAAATGAAGAGGAGCTCGCCGGCGCTGGACTCACCGGCGAGCCCGGGGGACGCGGCGCAAGGGAGTGTGGCTCGAACGTCGGCGGTAGAGCTCTTCCTTCGTTCTCCACCGGACTCTCAGATATGAGGTAGAGAGAATAACCAGAAGAGAGAGAAGTAAGAGAGAGGTTCTCAGATCTATAATGTTTTCCAACACTTGCTCTTTCCATCAAAAATTATTGATTTGTGGGTTTTAAAATATCAAAATTTAGTTAGATCAACATACATCATTTTAAAAAATTAGGCTATAAGTGATAATATTAGATAAGTTGCAGGACATAAAGCGGTACGAGTAAAATACAGTTTGCGAAACAAGTGAAATACGGGATATAATGTTGTGCGGGTTATTATTATATAAAATTTCAACTGTACCAACTTTTTTAAAAAGAAAATCAATTATGCCGCAAAATTCTCAAGTCTGTGGATTTTTTTTTTCAAAAATTCGTATATATGACATACTTTACAAAGAAACTCTAAAATATATGTTTTTCTTCTTCTATAAAGCTTTTAATTTTACTATACTATTATTATAAAGTTTCAACTATACCAATTTATTTTAAAAAGAAAATCAACTTTGCCGCGAAAATTTCAAGTATGCGGATTTTTCTTAAAAGTTCGTAAATATAGCATATTTTACAAAAAAAAACTCTAAAATATCTCTTTTTTCTTCTAAGAAACTTTCAATTCTATTATATTATTATGATAAAGTTTCAACGGTGCAAATTTCTTCTTAAAAGAAAATCAACTCTGTCACGAAATTCTCAAGTCAGCGTGACAAAAAAATTAAAAAGCGGTACAAAATTATGAAAAATATTAACATAATTTATAAAATAAAATTTTAAATCTTGGTCATTAAAATATTAATATAATTTATATTTTTAACTTTAAACTCTTTCAAATCCATTAAAATACAAAGTTGATTTTAAAATATAATTATTAATCATTAAATGAATAACAAATTATTTTGGGTTTCTCTTTATTTTAGGATATTTTTTTGGGTTTCCTTAGTTTTAGGTATTTGTATTTTTTGTTCTTCCAGATATATTTGGTTAAAATACTAGAACCGGAAAAACCGATAGTATTTTGGTTCTCAGATGATTCCAATATTTTTAGAACCAGTCCAAACCAAATCGATTTGAACTGATTTAGAACGGAACCGATTGTCTAATTGTTCATATATTATTTAGTTTTGGGATTCCAAATTTAAATATGAAGATTTATAGCTATTATAAGTTTGTGATATATTGATAACAAAAATATTTTGTGGTATTTTTGGAACATAAATTAAAAATTCTATTTTTGAAAAATTCTCTAAAAACTAATATTGTATATATATATATATATAATTATGTTAAATTAATATTTTTGTCAACTTTTAATATTAGAAAAGAGATTACATAGTACACCAGAAAATTACAAAATATGAGTTAGAAAGTCTAGCAGACTTGCACAAAAAATCAGCATAATTGTTTAAATTTCGAGATATGAAAGTAAATGAAGAGGTACTGGGGATATTAAACAGAATATCTAAACATATTGGTCGGATGGGAGATTTGGAGGCCTCTTGTGCCGAAATCGGTTTACGAGTGTTTATTAGAGTTGCCGAGTTTGATCGATAATTAATTGTCTTGTAGTTAAGCATGTGTAGAGTTTAAACTGCAGTCTTGAGTGCAATGGCTTCGGCAACTAAGACATATTCATGAGGTCGAATTGCTTGTTTTCTTGTAAGAATAAGATGGTGATTAATATCAACTAAAACTCATCCAATGCTTGCAAGAACATTAGGAGAAATCCAAGATGCATCCACATAGCAAGTATGTCTTGTAAGTATTTGTGAATTAGAATTTATAGGGTGAGCCGGTGATGGTTGACGTAAGGAGCTAATGGCAGAGGACCAGGATAAATGGTAATTGATGGCATGGTGTGTAATTTCAGGTATAAACCATTTTTGTCCTGAAACAAAAGGGAATTCCGACTCTTCCATAATGACCAAAGAAGGAATGGCATGAAGGGGACAGAGGATACATCTATCGGATTAAGGGTGAGTATTGAGTTGAAATTTGAGACAAAATAGTCATCAATATGTGCAGTGGAAAGGCTTGTAATAGGGGCTAAGTCTCATACTGCCCTACTGATATTACAACAAAAAAAGAGATGATTAATTGTTTCGTCTTCCAAACCATATCTCAGACATATTGGTGAGGTTATAACTTGTTTTGAGAAAGGTTTGTTGCAACATGAAGCGAACTCGTTAGGAGTTTCTATAAAAAAAGCTTATCAAGTATTTTTCATTTCCAGATACTTTTAAAAGATGTATGTAAAGTGTTGGTTGGTAAAAGGGGTGATGATGTAAGAGTATAATACCTGGATTTGACTGTGTATTCCTCATTAGCTGCGTGATTCCACCTGATGAAGTCTGTATCATTGGATTCTGAAATGTTAAGGGACATAATTAGAGACACATAATCTAGGTGAAACAGAGAATTAAGACATGCATGATTCCGGGTGTGTGTGGCAGTAATCAAATCTGATACTTTCAGAGGTGGTTTGAAGTTGGATATTAGTGGAAGTGGGGGAACGAGAGGGTTGTAGGGGAAGCCAAGGATCTTCCCAAACTTTTATATTGTTACCATTACCAAAGATCCATCTAATACCAGAGAATAGCGGTTTGTAACCTTGTATAATACCTTTCCACGCATGACTGCATCTTCTCGTAAAAGTGGCATTACAAAGTGATGTCCGAGGGTAATATTTGCTCTTGTATACTCTGGCTAGTAAGAAGCTTGGATTGGTCAATATGCGCCGGCTTTGCTTTGCTAGCAAAAGAATATTGAAGTTAGCTAGGTCTCTGAATCCAAGCCCACCTGCAGATTTATGTCTACTTAGTTTAGACCATGCCTGCCAAGGTATGATGCTCTTAGATTTGGTGGCAGACCACGAGAAAGATATAATGATGGTGGTTAGTTTGGCTATCAACTTTTTAGGTAGAAGGAACCATGACATACAATAAGTCGGTAATGCAGTGGCTACTGCTTTTATCATAATTTTCTTACCCATTAGGGATAACAATTTGGAATACCAACTATCTACCCTCTGGTGCATTCTATTTAGGAGAAAATAAAAGGTAGAGTTGAGATTTCGGTCAATATAACTTAAGCCTAGGTATTTTTCGAACCCATCAGTGTTAGATATTCCTAGGATGGAGCATATTTGTGTCCCCGTTTGTTCAGATATTCCCCTTCCAAATTTGATAGAGGATTTAGCATAGTTAACATATTGACCTGTTGCTGTGGAGTAAATATTAAGTATGTGTTTAAGTTGAGTGCATCCTCCACAGTGGCACGACAAAAGATTAGGGAGTCATCTGCAAAAAAGAGATATGAGATTGGTAGATTTCCCGGAGAAGCCTTAAAACCATGGAGCAGTTTTGTATTAATAGAGGACTGAATTATTAAAGAAAGACCTTTAGAGCATAGTAAATACAAATTAGGGGACATTGGATCCCCTTGACGAAAACCTCTATGAGGTCTAATTAAACCAATAGGCTTCCCATTGATTAAAATCGAATAAGTAACCGAGATTAGACAAAACATAATCCATGATATACAGTTAGAGTGAAAGCCAAATTTAACATCAGTGTGCGCATGTATGCCCAATCTACCCATCAAATGCCTTGCTAATGTCTAGTTTACATGCCAAAAAGGAGTTTTCAAGTGGCGCTTTGACAGGGAATGTAGTAACTCATGAGAAAGCAAAATGTTATCAATGATCAAACGAGAAGAGATAAAAGCTGACTAGTTTTCAGAGATCAAGGTAGGTATTAAGGGTTTAAGTCTATTAGCCAGTACTTTGGATATTATTTTATACGCAACATTCGTTAAGCTAATAGGCCTGAAATCTTTAACAATGGTGGGTTGTTCACATTTAGGAATTAGGCAACGATGTGTATAATTTAACTGTGTCAAAGAGGCCATGATTGAAAAAATGTTGAACATAGTTGAACACACCTTGTTGAATTGTTGCCCAGTGATCTCTGTAAAATCCAGCTCCTAAGCCATTTGGTCCTGGGGACTTGCCCCTTGATATCTGAAAGACAGTTGTAGTTATTTCATGATGGCTAACAAGTTTAATCAAGTTATCATTCATTTCAGAATTCACTCTAGGTTAGACATACTGAAGCAGAGTATGATAATCAGTGGTAGATTCACATGCATATAATTCAGTAAAGTAATCAATAATAACATGATTAATAGATTGAGAGTCTGAACATAAATTGACATTGGCATCCTGTATGAAAGATATACGATTATATGCCCTCCTCTGTTTAGTCTTCGCGTGAAAGAAAGTTGTATTACAATCTCCGGACTACAGCCACTGGACTCTACTCTTAGTTCACCAATAATCCTCCTCTAGTCTGTATTGTAAAATTAAGTCAAATTTAAGTGAGTTAATCAGAGACTAATTTGGTTGGACGGCAGTACAAGCATCAGAGAATCATGGCCCCTCCGATGGCTGAACAGAAACCACCTCACCGATTGGGGAAGAAGATAGAATACACTGACGACTGGTAAGACTATCTTTTGTGGGATCATCATCTGCCTTGCATTTACACCCATTGAACCCAACGCCACTAGTTTGTCCTACTTCAAGCATAAAGGAAGTTAAAAAAGAACATTCATTGGGACGTGAGGACAACATAGGATCATATAGAAAATAAGCTTGATAAAGTGAGGCAGTTGTAGTATATGGATTGGTTGTATGATAATGGGAAGAATCAGATTCACCTTGCCCATCATGAGGGCTATTTTGTTGAGGAGCTACGAGTTCATCTCTGTCTTGATTAGTTACATGTAGAGACTGATCAACTACATGCAGGGGTGGCTTCTTGAGGGTAGTCCATCAATGAAGCCGCGACCTCAAGTAAACGGGTTAGTGGCTCCAGAGAAATAGGACATGCAGCGGCATCATGAGAAAGGAAACCGCATCGGCAGCAAAATCTTCTTAAGCATCATAGAAAAATCGCAAGACAACTGGTTCTGCTCAGACTTCTAGGTGGATGAGGCGAACAAATGAAAGACATGTAGAGACAGAGATCTTTATTCTGGCTCATAATTCAGCCTTAACATCTTTGGTTGGTTCCACGATACGGGTTTTCTCCCATTTCCCCAACTCTTTGCTAATGGCTTGGACCACCTAATGAGTACGAAATCAGTTTGGTAGTCCATAGATATGGACCCAAAACGAGACTACTTACATGTAGTCTGGGAAGTGACAGCGAGTCCACCAGTCCATCACCACCATCCAGTTCTTGAACGTCCATGGACCACGTTCCAGAATGGAAAAAAGGTGATGTTCTTCAGTAAAGTAGAACTGGACTGTTCCATCATCATTGATGTGTCCTTGCACCCGATCATGCAATCTCCAGGCACGAAGGAGAATGTTCTTCATCCATAAAAGATTTTGATTTTCATGATGAACACCTCAGACGACCAGCTTAATCGATTGTCTCTGTCCAAGCGCCGGCGAGTATCCATAGTGAGTCGTATCAGTTGCGTGTTAGATCCAAGCTTTAATAGTTGCATGTGCTTCCAAAGTAACCTTCCATCTTAAAAAAGAAAAAGAGAAAAGATATTAGAGACGATTGAGAGAAAAATAGAGGAGTATGCGAGAAGAAGCCATAAGATGAGAGAAGATAAAAAGGGAAGAAGCATCGGGAGCCGGAATCGCATGCATGCAAAAGATGAAGCCTAGAGGAAGCTAAACCGTCTTCCAAAGTAGGGAATACGAAGAGACCTTACTCGAGTAGCCGTAGAGAGAGATCTTTTTCATACCCTAGCAATTCAATTTATTATATGTGAAATTGATTTAACATATGTACATACACCGAAACATAAAAATAATTGATCTACATTTGTACAATTTTATAATATATATATATATATATTATGTATATATACGTTGTAAAACCGTAAAATGCACTTGAACCACTGCATATTTATAGTGGACCATTCAATATGCGTTTTCATTCAATTAAGACAAAAAAGTAAACAAAAAATTTATTGAATACGTTTTTATAGTTAGGTTATTAAAACTTGATGAATGTTGAAATTTCACGTTTTCTTCCCTTCCTTCTAATTAAAGTTGCTTCCATTCACAACCTTAGCTTTGGGTATTTCACCTCGAAAAAAAAGTTTCGCTACCAAGCTCTTGTCTTAATAAATCCTAAGCAGAGCTGAATATAAAGATAATGTTTTGAAACATTATAATGGTTCTATTTTTGCAGGGCCTTTTTAAAGAATAAATTATGTAATTTTTTATGTATAAGAAAGTAAATTTGATTTTTTTTTAAAAATTTTCGTGGATCTTGGATGTCAAATCAAGTATAATTTCTTATTTAAAAAACTAAAATTTTTATCTTTTTTCGTAAGATTTTCCAGCTTATGAAAGATTTTTTTTTTTTTTTTTTACAATTTCTCTACATAGAAGAAAAGTGTTAAGAAAAAATAACTATAATTATTACTCCGAAAATCTCAGCTTCGACTATAATCCTAAGTTCTAGATCTAGCCGCCGCCGCAGCGCGCCCTCGCCTGCATCACTGTCTCCTATTTCTCTATCTTCTTCCTTGCAGGTTGTCTTGTCGTCTTCCTTTTGTTTCTTCGGTGGTAGTCTCTAGTTTCCTTCGATGGTCTCGTGCTGTTAAGAGGCGTCACGCCTTTGCTAATTTTCCCGAAGGTCGGGGAGTGAGAGCTTGCGGGTGAAGTGGTCACTGGTTCTATGCGACCGCCGATGGTCCTTTGCGGCGTCAACACAACCTTCTTCATTAGGTTCTTCTCTTTCTTTGTTCCGGCGAGTTTTACGGTTCTCCTCTCCTGTTTTCGCAAGTTCTCCTCTCCTGTCTGGTGGTGGCTACCGTATCAGTCGCCGGAGTTGGGTAAGTTTCTTCCAGTTTCCTCGTTACTTTTAGTCTGTTGTGGGTTTCATTAGGTGTTAAGTTAGCAGTGTATGTGTCTTGGTTCATTCTGATCTATGTTTAAAGCAGCCACCTTTGGTTTTGGTTCTTGTTCATTATGTGACCTAGTGCGATTTGAGTGTTTTGTGGCCAGAAGTTGGTTTATGGTTTGCTTGTTTTGCTTTTGGTTTTTTTGGGCCAGCAGTTTCGTGCTTCATGTTGTAGTGTTTCGGGTAAAGAGGTTGGCGTCGAATGTGCAATGATCGGTACTTGTCTGATGGTGTGGCATATCTACTCTCGCTGTCAGCTTTGCGGGTTCTTTTTCTGATTCTTGGTTAGTGTAGCTTTTGATTTCTAGTCATTTTTGAGCTTCAGGATTGGTGGAGCCTTCTCTCGGGTAATTTCAAGTAATTTTTCCCTGCATTCCTTTTAGACTCTTGTTGGTTGGTCCCTTTTTTCTTATTTCATGCTCCTCTTGTGGTTGTTATTTCGCTATTCTCGTTCTAAGGTTATGCTTTGTTTCTCGGATTTGGTTTATGATTCTAGTTTGTCGCTTCCCTTTTTTAGGCATAATCTCCCTCTTTTGGGCATAATTTCTATCTTTTAGGTTTTCTGGGGATTATTCGTTTTTCCTCCATCTTTATTTTGGTTTGTATTCTCGGTTTTATAATTAACTAGATATAGATCCGTACGATGTATGAGTTTTTTTTAATATATCTGAAATATTAAATATATAATACATAGTGTAGTTAACATGAATCAGATAGTCTAATAGTTATCATCTATGTTGCCTTATTATTAGACAAAAACCAAACTTAGTCATTCGCTATGCAACTTGTATTTTATGAAATTTGGGTTATTCGATATATATGTTGTTGTCCAGAGATTAATATGAAAAAGACATATCGTAATCTTGAATGAATTATTTTTTTTTTAAAACATGTTGTACTTTTGAAATGGATTGAAAATGGAACCTAACAAAATATGATTTTTTTTACTGTTATGCTCCAACTTGGAATTTGAAATTAAGTGTGAGCGTTAAGTTAAATTTAATAATTTAAATAAGAGAATGTTCGAAACAAACTTACAAACTATCCAAGCTTGACTATCTATATATGTAGTGAAAAGATAAATTTAATTACATATCATGTTCTTTCTAGCCTTTTACAATTATAATAACTTAAACTTACAAACTATCCAAGCTTAATTGACTACTCCGCTGTTTGACGTCTTTCGTCGGCTTCTCTCGGGGAATGCGTTCTATCTGGAGTGACTTTCGCAGGCTCGCTTCGTGGATTCCATTCCTGTTTGAAGTCCTTTGGCCGAGTGTTATCGGTCGGGCGGTGTTTCTTTTAATCTATGTTTGATTCCCGCCTTTTCGGGCAGCGTTGGTATTTTTGTTGCATCTTGTGTTCCGAGCGTTCGGATTTCGTTTGTAATTTGCTTGTAATCCGGTTATTTCTAGTGGTTATTGGTATTAAAGACGACAAAAAAAAAAACTTAAACTTCATTCATAATACAACAACTTTTTTTTCTTGTAGATGAAACGCTATATTTTCAACAAAAAAAGGAAATCTCTCTCAAGCGCATTTCTCAAAAAGAGCCGATCTATGGTTTTTATCAGTAGTGACTGGTGCCAGCAGCTCCATCAGTGCGGTCTCCGATCCGTTCATTTTTTTCTTTGCTTTCTTCTTTCTGGTTTGTTTCTTTATCTCGACATTGCAGATCTAAGCTCGAAAGAGGTTGTTCTTTTTGGCGTTAGGCTAGGGAGTGGTGGTGTTGTCGTCGTTGTCGGTGGTCAGTGGTTGTCAGGTCTGGATCTCGTTGGCGTTGGTGAGCGTCTTCTACGCTTGCATGTTTCCTCCAGTGGTGCCTTCTTCGGCACCTCCTGTTTGTCTACGTTGGAGTTTATGTTCTGCTTCAAGCTGCCAAAACTGTCCTCATTCACTGGATCCGATGTTGTTAGTGGTTTCTTTTCCTGGCGTTTGTCTTCTTAGTCGGCGTGGTAAGGTCTCGGTGTTTCTGTTCCCGGCTTGTGGTCTTAGGCGGCTTTGGTGTATATGTTGCGGGTTAGTTAGTCTGATTTTCTTTCCTATTTTGTGCGATTTCTGCTTTTGGCTTAGTTTAGGTTAAGCTATGGGTTTGGGTTAACTTAGGGTGGTTGCTAATTTGGTCCCTTGGTTGTTTTGGTGATGTTTTGGAGAATAACCTTGTTTAGTAGCGGTGATTCTCATCTCGTTGTTGGGTTTCGCTTTTCTTTTCACTATGGAATTGTCTATTGTGTTTTGCTTTGAAGTAGTTTTGAGAGAATGACTGGGACGGATAGCCTATTGGTCTTCACCGAAAATTTTTGGCCAGTTCTGCTCGTCTCTTTTCTCTCCAGCGGTGGAGCTCGATGTCCTTCGGTTTGGTGCTTTGTTTTCGTAGTGGTTTCTGTTAGACTATTCTGTCTTTTAGTGCCTTTGTTCCAGGAGTGGTTTCTAGGATCGCCAGTTGCTGGGACTTCCAAGGAGTTGTTTCTCCGTCTGGTCAGGGTGTTGAGTGCTTCTAGTGGTGTGCCATCTTGCTCTTCAACAGCTTTATATTTCTCTAGTTCTTTTTGCTCTGTTTAGTTAGTCGCTTGGGTCTTCAAAGTTGAGTTTTCTGGATCTTCTGCTTTCACTAATTCCACTAGTGTTAAGTTTGGCTTTGTTTTTTTTTCCGAACTGCCTAGTTTGGCATTTAACTCTGAGATATCTTTTTTCGCCGATTTTCGATCTTCTTATCTATTGTAATTTCTTTTGTATTTTGATTATTATTTTTGTTAATCCACTAGAAATAATTATAAAAAAACACAATTTTTTCTTTTATTGTTTGGTTTTTCGACTTTGACCGCATTGCTTGTGTTTTTTTAACATGGTTCATGGTTCATCTCTTTACATGACATAATCAATGTTATAATTGTGCTTTCTTAGTAAACTAGGTGTCTTCCCGCGCTACGCGCGTGTTATCATTTCTTATTAAATTTGTACTAACCCAAAAAATTAAGACAAAATAAAACAATATAAGTTGTTAAATATGCTTAATTTGTTACATTACTTTTTATTTTTAGAATTAAACAAAAGTGAATTTATAAAGTTTTAGATATAATAGAGGAAGAAGAGAAGATGCCAATTTAAAGAATGAGAAAGAAATTTTAGAAGTTATGTAGAAAATTAATAAATTTAGAGAGTTATAATTTTTTTAATTAATATGATTTTATTGAGTAATAAATGTTTCTTAGTGGAAGAGGTGGGAGAAGAGTGTGAATATCTCTTAAAAGTGCAAATTAAATGTGTTTAAATGTGAGTTAAAAATCATGCTTTCTACACTAAATTTCTTAATAATAGAATTTATACTCAAATATATATA
>OVBE01009666.1:0-15810 GCA_900406425.1 Iberis pinnata
GATCACCAGTCAATAACCCTTATCCTCAGGAACTGCTTTCCCCTTTGATTGCACTTATCAACATTTCATTCCCTGCTTTTATCTTGCATGCTATCTTTCCTTAGAGTTTATTTTTATAATTTTTCGTTTTCCATGTCTGGTTCATCTTATGCACGTCTGTTTGTTTAGGACTTGTTAGAAAACCCCAATTTTAATACTTGATTTGAATTAGTAGCATTCATTGCATCTAGAGTGGTTAATAACATCACCCATTTGGATTGACACCTATTATCACTACAACGACATGATAGTGTAATAGGAATTGACACCCGGAAAACTTCTACTATCAGAATCTCAGATCATCGGCCAGTTGTGACTAATTTTCTTACCAATAATGAAACCACAAGAGGATGTTTTAAATTCGACAGCCGATATTACAATATGGAGGATTTTAATACAACGGTCATGGACTGTTGGAAAACTAAACCTCGGGATACGAGCCTCAACTCTCGATTGATACTTTGCCGTTCTACTATATCTCAATGGAAAAAACGCAACAGAACAAATTCAAAGCAAGATATTGAATTGTACAAGAAAAAACTGGATGAAACACTTAAACAAAAATCACCTCTCCATATAATCCAGCAGTATAGGAGGTTACTCAACAAAGCCTATACGCAAGAAGAGCTATATTGGAAAGCTAAGAGTCGTATGTTATGGCTCAAAGACGGTGATCGAAATACTAAGTATTTCTTCCAATCTGAAAAACAGCGAGTATCAAGAAATAGGATTACCAAGCTCAGTGATGATCATGGACATGAGTATAAGAAGACTGAAGAATTGGCAGGCTTGGCTACAGACCATTTTACTAAGCTCTTTTGTTCTACATCAAACACACGTGGAAATTATGAGGAGATTTTTCATGGCTTCTCACAAAAGGTTACAAGGCGCATGAATGATCAATTACGACAAAACGTGACAATGGAAGAGATAAAAGATATTGTATCTCGATTGGTAAATTAAAAGCGTCGGGTCCGGATGGTTATAACGCTGATTTTTATCATCTATTTTGGGAAGAAATCAAAGAGGAACTATATGCTGAAGTAACGAAATTTTTTGTTCATGATATACTGGATCTAGAGATTAACCATACAAATATATGTTTAATACCGAAGATTCAAAATCCAGAAACAATGTCATATTTCCTACCAATTTCGCTTTGCAATGTGAGTTACAAAATTATTGCCAAGATATTAGCTAATAGATTAAAAAGCATTCGGCCGCACATAATTGGTGAAGAACAGGGCGCTTTTGTTCCGGCTCGTCATATTACCGATAATGTATTAATATCCCATGAAGTTTTACATTGGAAATACAAAGAGATGGTGGCTGCTCCAAATATTTAGGTCTGCCAGAAATTATTGGGGCAAAAAAGATTGAAATTTTTCATTACATTGTGGATCGTATTAAAGCTCAAACAACAAGCTGGTCAAACAAATTTCTTTCCCCTGCTGGAAAAGAAATATTATTGAAATCAACTGCTTTATCGATGCCATTATATGCAATGAGCTATTTTAAGTTGCCACAAAGAATATATAATGAGATACAAAAGCAAGTTGCAGTATACTGGTGGAATCGAAGTAATTCAAATTCACACTTTTCAATGCATTGGATGAAATGGGAAAAAATTATGTACTTCAAAACGTCATGGGGAACTTGGTTTTCAAGATATAGAAGGTTTTAATAACGCTCTTTTAACTAAGCAGATTTGGAGAGTACTCAAATACCCGAACAGTCTGTTAGCTAAAACACTCAAAGGAAGATACTTCGCTAAAACATCACTTTTAAATGACTCAAGAGGAGGATCACAGAAGTCATTTGGAAGGAAATCATTGTTACGTGGAAGAGATTTAATAAAAAAGGATTGTGTTACTTAATTGGCGATGGAAAATCTGTTTCTCTGTGGAATGATACATGGCTTTCAACGACACCACGTAGAGCTCCACGACCTCGTCAAGGAATAGTAGAAGATCACACTAAGGTTTCTTGCCTTATTAATGAGGTGGACAATACTTGGAATGTTGAAACTATTAAACTTTTAATACATGAAGATGATATTGAGAGTATAATTTCAATCAAGTTGCCATTCCAACGTGTGCCTGATTGTATAGGATGGTCATATACATATGATGGAGAATATACAGTCAAGACTGGATATCACTCCACAATTCAAAATCCATCATCAGATCATACAGATACATCATCGTTTGAGACTGCTAATATACAAAACTGTGTATGGAAGATGAATATAATACCAAGAATTAAACATTTCATATGGCGAGTGCATAACAACACGGTTCCTGTAAAAGCAGAATTGAAGAGAAGACATATATCCCAAGATGATTAATGTGTCAATTGCCAGGATATAGAAACACTAGAACATATGTTGTTTTCATGTCTTCAAGCTATAAAACTCTAGAGAACTTTGCACATCCCAAATAACCTCTTCGAGTCTTCGCACGTTTCTCTTCAAGAGAAATTCAATCTGCTTATTAATAACATAATACTGCCTCAGAAGTTACAAGACTATTACCATGGTTTTTAATTTGGGAAATATGGAAAGCACGAAAAAGAGCTATTTCCAAGATAAAGTAACTCCTATGGAGACAATGATGCATAGAGTAAATATAGAAACAGAGTAATGGACACAATCCAAAGGCAGTAAGGTGCGTAATAACCGTGGAAAAGAAGTAAAGTACTGGACTAAACCACCACCCACTTGGTACAAATGCAATTATGATGCTTCATTTATTAACCTGCAATCAAAATCTCATGTGGATGGATATTTCGAAATGAAAATGTCTTCTTCTGTGGTGCGGGACAAGAAACTGGCGTACCAGTGGAATCGTCTTTAACCGCAGAGCTACAAAGTCTTTTAATAGCAATGCAACACGCATGGAGTACGAACTATAGGAAAATCATCTTTGAAGGGGATAATCAAGATTTGGTCAACATAATCCTGGGAAATAAAACAATGTTCCAATGTGGAAACTAGATTCGAAACATCTGGTTTTGGGGTAACAAATTTGAAGCAATTGGCTTCAAATGGACAGGTCGAGAATCAAATGAACCAGCTCACAAACTTGCTAAGAATCAAGCGCATAGACAATCTGTATTTTCTTATCATTACTATGTTCCTACTTTTATTTCTGATGTATTACATAAAGACTATATTGTAAATCAAGCAGTTTAATCTAATAAAGAGTTAAAAAATAATCGTAAGAGTATAACTTAGCACCATATTTTTAACTGCAATATCATATTTTTAACAACCTCGTTCTTCAAGACCTGTAAGCCACTATTTTTCTTACACGTAACAATTCTATACAATAGTTTTTTTCCATAACAATTCTCATTTTTGAACCCCACCACAACACTATACACTGTCGTATGATAAACAAGAATTTGCACAATCCTATGTCTAGCAAGTAATCCTAAAACTACTTAGTGTTGATATAGTGCTTAAGATGTCAAATCAATAAAACTTATGAAAATTTCATTTAGTCTAAACAACTAAAGGATTTTTGGGGTTTAAAACTAACATTCTAACATGTATTAATTAAAAAGTCAACAAAATAAAAGTCAACAAGATTAAGAAAAATCAACAAAAAGATTGAGATTCAAATCAAGATTAAAAAGCTAAATGAATAGGCCAAGGTTATTGACTTAGGTGATCAAATGATATCTTATGATCCTTAATACAAAGATCAAATGCTAATCTTTGGTCTAAAATTCCCTTAATTAGACTAATCTACTTTCACGACATTAATCTCTTCCCTAATCATGCAACTAAAACAATGTCTTCGATAATTACACAATCAAAAAGCATTAAGATATAATCCATGATAAACCACTAAACTAACTAACACAATGTCTTAGTTAGACCTCATTTAACATTCAAAAGTTGATTTAGGAATTTTATCGAACATTTTCCGGGCATAAAACTACCTATGATCTAGAAATGAGCGATCAAGATAAATCTAGCACTAAGAACACATATTGAATGAAGATTTAAGATAATTAAGCCCTAAACATCATAATTAATCACTTAATCACCCTAATCTACCTAACTCATTTGTTTTAAAAAAACTACTCACTAATCATGGAGAAAACAGAAAATCCAAGAGTAGATATGTGTTTAATCATGATTTTAACAAGAAATAAACAAGAAGAAAGACAATAAACAAAGAATAAACTAAGATTAAGCAAAGATTCAAAGGTTTACACCAGTAAAAACAAATCTTAAAGTAGAGAATAAAAGAAGAAACCAAATTAGGTCTAAATAGTTTTTAGAATACTAAAAGTAGTATTGGGTTAATCTAAAACACATGGTTAACCCAATAAAAATTGGGTAAAATGTCTAGTCATAGTTCCATGTTAACTTCCAAATGGAGCGTACAACTGTACATAGATGTTTGTATCAGTGTCTTGGCCGATATAAACCCCCAGTGTAGGACTCTTTTTGATGTAGCTTCGGTTTTTTTATACAGAGATGTTTGTATACGTGTCTTGGCCAATACAAACTAGGCCTGTCCATTTTGGGTCGAGTAACCCGACCCGTATTTACGGGTAAGGGTCGGGTACAAGTAATGATAATTACCCGTTTGGGTCAAGAAAAAATTTTTAAACGGGTAAGGGTAATTATCTAGGTACCCGAATTACCCATTTACATAACTATATTCATAAAATTATTTCAAAATTTAACTATAATGATAATAATTTTGTGAAGAAATATAAATTTTTAGTTAAATATATGATTTAATAAACGTTACAAAAACTTACATAATCAGTTATTTGATGTCATATTTTCAATTTTTTACTATTTTATTCAACTTTCTAAACCCTTTTTGTAAAGATATTATATTATAATCAAACATTATACTATTTTTAAAATTTTGATACACATATTAGTCAAATTTATATAATATATTACGAGTTCGGGTATCAAACGAGTATTGATTTTATCTACCCGACCCTTACCCAAACCATACCCGCCACTACCCGACCCATAATTTTACGGGTATGTTTTGGATATTAATTTCACATACCCGAACTACCCGTACCCGCTAATACCAACTCGTTATCCGAAATGGACACCCCCAGTGTAGGACTCTTTTTGATGTAGCTTCAGTATAAGACTTCTTTTTGTAGCTTCTGTTTTTTAACTAGGATGTTTGTATCAGTGTCTTGACTGATACAAACCTCCCAATACAAATCTCTTTTGCTCCCTTTGGATCATTTTTGCTCCATTTGATTCATTTGATATCTTTAATTGATTTCAATGCTTCTTCAACACATGAAATGATGATATGCAATACAAATGCATATTCTACTAATCTAATGCAACTTAAACTAACATAAATGCAACAAAAAATAAGATTAAAATGCATCAAAATTACAAGTATCATCGTACATCACAAAACTTTATTCTCCTCGTTCTCAATAATACAAATGTAAAGAAAACAAGAAAAATATATTTGTTCTTTATACAAAGCAATCATCTCGTCTCATGGAAACATCACATAATCTCTCTCTTCCTCGATAAATATGCATAATAACAAAAACAATAATTTATTAGATTTTTCGTTAAAACCAATCGATCCACATAAATTGGTCCAACAAAATTGGTTAATTTTTTTGGATGACAAGTGTCCAACAATCATACATTTAGGAGTGTATTGAAAAAACATCTGATATGATTTGTATTTTAATGAGTTTTTAGATGTTTTAGATGAAGTAAACAAAGTTAAAGTGATTTATTTTAAAATTTTCTACAATCCCACCTAAAACCATGATATTTGAAATTTGTATTTTTTAACTAAGAAAATCTACTAAATACTATAAAATCACCAAAAATCGACTACTTAAAATATTTCAAATAGCAGTGGATTTCATGAAACTTTTTAAAACTCTTATTTGAATAGTGGATTTCATGAAACTTTATAATTTCCTTTTAATAACACTGAAATTGTAATTTTAAAACAAACCACTACATTTTCTATATCCAATACAATTTCCTTATATGATGCGCTAGTGTCAAAGTAAGATATTAGTATCCCAAAAATAAGTACATTATTTATTTTAATTGTTTAAAACGCAAGCGAAACTCCAAAAGACATGTGAGCACAAATTTATTAATATGTCTCACATCGTTTAACAAATCAGGTAACAAATAAAACAAGCTGGCTAAACTATCAAAATCTAGTTTCAATCAGGATCAAATGTAACACGCATCAAGTGGCCTACTAGCTGTGTCATCAATGTTGCTTTGTTATTAGACTAGGGTTCGAATCTAGTTGAGTGTATTTTCTCCTATTTATGAAATTTGGATTCCTATGCCACCCCGTTGTGGTCTAGAAATTAATATAACAAAAAGTCTGAATCAAATGTCATCCGCACCGAAATAAAAACAAGGAAAATTTCCCTACCACCTTGCTATTTTTCAGAGGTTGCACTATTGCAATGATGAAAAATATCCATTTTCACTAAATTGTGTAAACTATAATATCATTCCCATAAATTTTAGCAGTCATGTAATTTTGATTGAATGAAAATTTTGTGATAAATCTTTACAATAAGATCACTTCTAATTTTTGAAAGCCCATCTTTTTCTCTATCTCCATCTTTGTTAATCTGGTTTGCTTTTCCTCCTACCTTCATTCTCTTTCGTCGTATCTTTCACGAAGGGTTTAGTTTTTAGTGATATTTGGATGATGTGAAGGCTGGTCGTCTTTTGTTTTCTCTGTTGTAAATTTAATGCTTCAAATGTAACATCCTAAAGATTAGTATAAAGATGCATGAATCACAAATATTCAATTTACTTCTACATACTCATCACAAGAACAAATTTAAGCAATCAAAGTGAAGCATCCTCAAACCCTCATATTCACCAATCTCCTACATTCATTAAAAATTCAAGTATGATCTTGATTATGGAAGAAAAATCTAATCTATTTGATTTGGTTTTAAGACTTTTTAGATATTTGAAGTGGTTTCTCACATTTTAAAGAGGTTTCTCTCAAAATAGTAATGCAAAATATTAGGTAAAATCAATGTAGAATCAAACAATTGATGCATACAAGACTTTCACCTTATCTAATGTTCTACCCAAACCCCTTAATGTTCCTATTCTATCCCATGATCCACATTCTTCTAAACTTAGAACCTAAACCACCAAATTGACATTTCTTTTCAAACTCCTTTCATTCTTCAAATAGTAGGCTTTTCTTTTCTTCTTTGTAACCACTAGGATCCCTTTTGTTCATTCTTTCTTTTCACTTAAAAATTTAGCCTTCATTTTCCCACTTAGATATAAACTTTTATTTTCTTTTCCTTTTCAAATTTCTTTTACTATCGTGGGAGGATTAGACTTTTCTTGATTCCTTTTTTTTCTAAACCATTCAACTTTTAGGTACTCCTAAAATTTCTTTCAACTTAGGCTTTTCATATCTATCATTTCAACACAACCACACTTCTCAATTGATTTCCAAACCAATAGCCTATTCTAAGTAATTCCCCCACCTAAGCTCTGTTAACCTTAAAATGAGGCTAACTCAAGAGGCTAATTCTTTGTCATTCAACTTTTGTTACACAAGTTTTGCACATGTATGCATTTTCTGAAAATGCCTCACAATAAGAGCAATGGGGGGGGGGGTTCTAAAGAAAGGCTTTGGGTGATCAAGGGTGTGATAATCATCCTAAAGATGAGGATGACCATTTAGACTAACAAGAGTGATAAAAATTAGGCAAAGATAATTAAATTGTCAAGTGTTTTACCATGGTTAAGCATTTCAAATCCATAGGCAAGAGAATTAAATTAACTTAATTCCAAATAATCATGGGATTGGTTTCACATAAGTAGTCAATTCCAAGCATGAATTTTCCAAATTCTAAAAGTGGTTCAAACATCAATCTACTATTATATAAGGTATTATAGTCAAGCAAAACTTCAAAATTCACAAGGAAATCTAATCATTTTTCTCTATTCAAAACAACCTAGACTCGACCTAAGACATGCAATCTTTTTGAAATTTTTGATTTTTGATTTTTTTTTTGAAAACCTTAACTATTCACAATATCTATGACTCATGAAAACAAAATCAAACACAATGTCAGTTATGGTCCCTCCACCAAACTTAAATTATACAGTCCTTATGTGAGAGTAAATTTGAAAGAGAAACCTAAAATATGTACAAAGTGTGAAGGTGTACTAGTATGTGTCTTGAATCTCTGAAATAACTTGAAAATATGCAACAAGAAACATTTAACCAATTCCCAAGGTCATATTACTCAAAATCAAACCAAATTAAACTTCAAAAACTAAAGACACACTAAAATCAAAAGATATATACAATGGATACCATGGGATTCCCTCCCAAGTGGGATTGTTTAAAGTCTCTAGCTTAACTTTCTTTTCTTAATCAACCTTGGTTGGGATCCGGAGGGATTGTATGACCTCCATCGTCAACTAACTTCCATGTCAACACATCTAAAGTTTTGTATTCCTTCTCTTTACCCTTAAAATTAGTCTTATCATTGCTAGCTTCTTCTAGGCTCTCAATCGAAAGTGAATCTCTTGTTTTTATCCAATAGTTTTGTTCATCAACGGTGGGTTTCTTCTTTTTTCCTTTGATGTCATACCGTTGAGCGTGATTTTCCCAATGTGAAGATCAAACTTTCCTTTCTTGACATCGATTTTAGTTCCAGTTGCGGCTAAGAAAGGCCTTCCTATAATGAGAGGGTCCTTTGGTTCTTCTTTCATTTCGATTACAACAAAATCTATAAGAAAATTTGCATCCCCTATCTCCACCGAAATGTCTTCTAGAAATCCAATCAATGTTTTGACGGACCGATCCGCAAGAACCAAG
Organism: Iberis pinnata; assembly: GCA_900406425.1. NCBI lineage: Eukaryota > Viridiplantae > Streptophyta > Magnoliopsida > Brassicales > Brassicaceae > Iberis > Iberis pinnata. The sequence continues at coordinate 8,907 of OVBE01009666.1, forward strand.
GAAATTCTACAAGGTTTGAAAGATGTATGACCAATATTCTTTGATACCAATAATGGCATAAGGCTCACACTTTCTTCAAGCTCTTCTCAAATTTAAAGAGGTTCCAAAGTACAAGAAATAGTGAGATTTCCTGGATCTTCAAACTTTTTAGGGGTTGCTTTCTTTGGATCTTCATTCTTTGCATCAATCTCAAGTGTAAGCTTCACCATTCGTTGTAGATAATTGAGTTTCTCCTTGATTTTGTCCTTCAGAGTCTTGCTATATTGAGGGTTTGCCATGAATGCATTGATGAGTGGTCTATTCACTGAAACTTCCTTCATTTCGTTCTCAACTTGAGCTATATACTTCTTGAATAGTTGTTTCTTGAATCTTCCTGGAAAATGAAAGTTTTAGCACATAAGGTGGAGGTTTAAAGACTAATGCCTTTGATGTAGAATCATGCTTCTCATTTGCTGTATCTCCTTTCCCCTTAGAACCCCCCGTTGTTTCATTGACCTCCTTTTCCTCTACAACTTCCTCTTTGGAGTTCATCTCAATCTCAAAAGGTATGACTATCCCCCCCCCCCTCCCAACTTGGTTCTCATTGTCCCCAATGTGAAAATTTTGACGTAACTCTTGATTAATCCTTAGAGTAATAACATTCACATAGTCTTTGTGTATTGATTCTGAATTTTTTGAAAGTTTTCTCATTGGTCGCTTTGAAGAAGAAGCAATTTGAGCTACTTGGTTGTCTAAAGCTTTCAGATGAGAAGTCATGCTTTCAAATTTGGCATAGAGATAATCAGTCTTAGCATTGAATTCCTTCTTGAACACTCCAAACTCAATTGCATTTTTCCCTTGACCTTCCAAGATTTGTCTCAACAGTTGGTTGGTTTGGTCCTGAGTGTTAGTGAAAATTCCTTGAGCTGGTTTTTTTTACTGAGGTGCCTAAGGATTTGAGAAACCTGGTGGTTTGTTTTTGAACTACTGTTGTGTTAGTTGAAAACCGCCTTGGTTGTTGAACTGAAGTTTAGATTGAAAACTTCCTTGTTGTTGTGACTTGTTAGGGTAGACTTGGTCTTGAGGGTTGGCCACATTAGTGTTGCGGTATGAGATACTTGGATGTTGTTGGTAGTTGGTGTTTCCTTGGTTGTAACCTTGGTTACCAACATAATTGAGCTCCTCTTAGTCATATCCTCTTGCTGAACATCTTATACCATGTCGCCAACATAATTGACAGCTCATTGTTGAGAAAGTATGAACTCATCCAACTTGTCCTCAAGTTACTTTATATCCTTCTTGTAGCTATCATCTCCACCACTTCAAACATCTCGAACCAATCGATCATAATCCTCCCCATAATTGTTGTTACTTTGGGCTACATTTTCGACAACGATCAATCCATTAGAATCTGTTTGGCTAAAAAAATTGTCTTGGCTTGTAGTGTCCAACATCATCCTATACTTGGGTGCAAGACCTCTGTATAAGGTTCTAAGTAAGCTCTCCTTTGAGAATCCATGATTTGGACAATGAATGGTGTAGCTCTTGAATCTTTCCCAAGCTTCACCAAATGTCTCATTGCCCTTCTGCACACAATCATAGATCTCATTCCTAAGTCGTGTGGTTCTTGTTGTGGAGAAAAACTTGGTTAGAAAAGCTCTTTTACAAGCTTCCCAAGTCTTGACGGTGTCTCATGGTTGGTATTTCTACCATGTACGAGCTTTGTCGCCCAAAGAGAAGGGAAACAACATCAATTTGAAAGCATCTTCGGTAACTCCATTAATCTTCACCGTGCTACACAATATGCCAAAGTTGTCCAAGTGGTCAAGTGGGTCTTTCATTGGTAGACCATGAAATTTGTTGCTCTGAACCATCTTGATTAAGCTTGACTTGATCTCGAAGTTTTTGGTAACAACCGGGGGAGCACGAATGTCGGCCCGATGGCCATGAACATTAGGTTCGTCATTAGCTTCAATAATCTTTGCTTGGTGTGCCATCTAGAAATACCAACACCTAAGAATGCACAAGCAAAGCAAGTAGAGAAATTACTAATGAAATGTAAACGGGCTTAGCCCCAAAAAATTTCAAATTTCTACTAGCTAATTGAATTCCAGAATTGGCAACGATGCCAAATTTATGAACACGAATTTGCACAATCCTATGTCTAGTAAGTAATTCTAAGACTAGTTAGTATCGATGTAGTGCTTAAGATGTCAATCCAATCGGAAGCAATCAACTCAATAAAATTTATGAGAATTTCATTTAGTCTAAGCAATTAAAGGTTTTTTGGGTTTAAAACTAACATCATAACATGCATTAATAAAAGAGTCAACAAAAAAAAAAACAAGATTAAGAAAAATCAACAAAATGAATAAGATTCAAATAAAGATTAAAAAGCTAAACAAATGGGCAAAGGCTATTGACGTAGGTGATCAAATGATATCTTATGATAATTAGTAGAAACATTAAATCATAATCTTTGGTCTAAGATTCCCTTAATTAAACTATTCCACTTTCAATGCACTAATCTCTTCCATAATCATGCAACTCAAACAATGTCTTAGATAATTACTCAATTAACAAGCATTAAGATCTAATCCATGATAAACCACTAAACTAACTAACATAATGTCTTGGTTAGGCCTCATTTAGCATTCAAAAGTTGGTTCAGAAATTTTATCGAACACCTTCTGGGCATAAAACTACCTATGATTTAGATATGAGCGATCAAGATATATTTAGCCCTAAAAAAACCTATTGAACAAAGATTAAAGATAACTAAGCCCTAAACATTATAACCAGTCACTTAATCACCCTAATCTACCTAATCCATTTGTTTATAAAAGACTACTCATTAATCATGGAGAAAACACAAAATCCAAGAGTAAATATGTGTTTAATCATGATTCTAACAAGAAATAAACAAGAAGAAAGACAATAAACGAAGAAGAAACTAATATTAAGCAAAGATTTAAAGGTTTACAACAAAGTAGAAACAAAAATTTAAAGTAGAGAATAAAAAATGAGACCAAATTCAATCTAAATAGTTTATATATACTCCTAAAAGTGGTATTGGGTTAACCCAAAATACATGGTTAACCCAATTAAAATTGGGTAAAATGTTTGGTCAAAACTCCAATGTTGAATTCCAAACAGAGCGTACAATTGTACAAATATGTTTGTATCAGTGTCTTAGCCGATACAAATACTCCGATACAAATCCTAAGTGTAGGACTCTTTTTGTTGTACAAAGATGTTTGTATCAGTGTCTTGGTCGATACAAACACATAATGTAGGACTCTTTGTTGTAACTTCTATTTTTCAACTGAGATGTTTGTATCAATGTCTTGACCGATACAAACCTCCCAATACATATCCCCTTTGATCCTTTTGGATTTTTTTTGCTCCATTTTATTCAATTGATATCTTTAATTGATTTCAATTTTCTTCCAACACCTGAAATGATGATATGCAATACAAATGCATATTCTACTAATCTAATGCAACTTAAACTAACCTAAATGCAAAAAAAAAAAAAAGATTAAAATGCATCAAAAATACAAGTTATTACCGTACATCACAAAAGTTATTTTCCTTGTTCTTAATAATACAAATGTAAAGAAAACAAGAAAATTATCTTTGTTCTTTAAATGAAGCAATGATCTCTCCTCATGAAAACATCGCATAATTTCCATTTTCCTCGATAAACATGCATAACAACAAAAACAATAATTTATCATATTTTCGTTAAAACCAATCAATCCACATAAATTGGTCCAACACAATTGGTTAATTTTCATGGATAACAAGTGTCCAACAAACGACATCTTAGCCAACATCTTGTACTCTAAACCATAAATACAACTGTTTTCATATTATCTCCAAGAACAATAGTCCAACAATCATACATTTAGGGGTGTATTGAAAAAACATTTGATGTGATTTGTATTTTAATGAGGTTTTAGATGTTTTAGGTGCATTAAAAAATTTCAAGTGATTTATTTTAAAATTTTCTACAATCCCACCTAAAACCATGATATTTAAAATTTTGTATTTTAACTAAGAAAATCTACTAAAATATCATAAAATCACCAAAAATCTACTACTTAAAATATATCAAATAATAGTGGATTTCATGAAATTTTTTAAAACTCTTACTTGAATAATAATGGATTTCATGAAGCTTATTAAATTTCTTATTATAAACACTCGATTTGTCATTTTAATACAAACCACAAGAAATTCTATATTTAATACAATTTTCTTATATGATACGCTAGTGTCAAAGTAAAAAATTAGTATCTCACAAATAAGTATTTTTTTTTGACAACAAAAAGAAAGACAACAAAATAATTAAAGCGGTTGTGGGATCGGCAAACACCAACTCGGAGGTGATGTGCCAACGTAGGAAAGTAATTGACGTTGCTGTCGGGCTATCCGTGCTAGATGGTCCACAAATAAGTATATTTTTTATTTTAATTATTTAAAACGCGAGCCAATCTCCAAAAGACATGTCAGCAAAAATTTATTAATATGTCTCACGTATTTGACAAATTAGGTAGTAAATAAAAACAACTTGACCAAACTATTAGAATATAGTTTCAATAAAGATCAAATGTAAAAAAGCATCAAGTGGTCTACTGGTTGTATCACCAATATTGCTTTGTTACCATACTAGTATTTGAATCTAGTCGAGTGTATTTTCTCCTTTTATGGAATTTGGATTATTATGCCTATCCGTTGTGGTCTAGAAATCTATAATATTAAATACCAAGTGATTTCGCATATGTGTCGTGACCACGTCCAATATTAGCACCTGAAGTTACTTTTTGGGTTTAATGAATTTGAACTATTTACGTATGTGTCATTCGTTTGTCTATGTGTCATGGTGACGATGCATGCGGTTTGCATACGTGACACAGTAACGTAAATTTTAGATTTGAAATTACCGTTACAAGTTTAATGAAAATATATGTATCTGATTTGTGCCAATCGTTTTGTCTATGTGGCATGATTAATTTGATTTGTCAAATTTAATCTTTTTATTTGTTTAACAAAAAATGTTTTTTACGATCCATATCATAATATACTATTATAATAATGAAATTTATATTTACATCTATTTTAATACTCGATATATATATATATATATATATATACATTATTATATATTCGTAATATTATAGATACATACGCATATATAGACTTTATCAAAATATACTCATATATAATCGCGTATTTCCTTAGAATATTCTTTTTTAGCCTATAAATAGAGCTCTCCTTGCATCACAAATTCATCTATATTTGTTCTCAAAATTTTAGGTTTTGCTTCATTTCTCTGTTTTTCGTTGTAATGCAAAAACTAAACGACATAATGCAAAATATATTTTCTATTTTATATTATGTTTGATTTGTTTTCGACATAATTTTGGTCAAAATCTTCATAGATAAAAATAATTTACGTTGTAATGCAAAAACTAAACGAGAATATGATCTTGTCAGTGGATCGTTAGAGGTCTTAATTCTCAATATGTTTTTACATTTTAATTTAAATTGTTTAGTTTATGGTTACTTTGATCTATTATGGGGAAGGCTTCATAGTTTTTTTACGTTTTTAATTTTATGAGTAAATATATTTAATCAGATTTCCTGCTTTCTTAAAGTTTTTTATTTTGTTAGATCATGTTTTTAACTTATTTTTGTTTCTGCAGATATCTTATTATGACTCGAACAACTCAATCATGTATGTATTCATAAAATATTTTTGTGTTCATATTGTGCATATCATCATCTTAAATCAATTCATACATGTATCTATACTATTAAAGGGAGAGCACATTTTTGTGAGTGGGAAAAATAAATTTAATATTTACTAAGATAGCCATTCGCTTTTAGTTTTGTTCGAAGAACAAAAAAAAAAACTTTCGATGGTATTTTCATCCAGACAAAAAATACAAGACACGCGGACCTTGCTGATGGGCGGGTTGACCCGGTTTTTTTAAAAAAAAAATCAGCAATCTCGGTTTCGATTCCCAGGATTACAATTTTAAGGACAATAAAAAAATTTTCTCGGTTTTTCCTATGCCAAAAGGCAAGGAACTTACTTCATATCTCGAGTTCGATTCCCTTTATTACAAGTTTTAATAAAATAAATCCAAAGTATTTGTTTAACCGAGATCATTTTACGTTTTTAATTTTTTTTTATACCGAAATAATTTGAGAAACCGAAATAATTTGTTAAATCTTTTATATATGTAAATCTTCGTTTATTATTTACCTAAATATTGTGTTAACATTATCATCAAAGATTTAAATAAATATCTTTGCCTAATATCTACTATAACAATAATATCTAAACAAACTCTAATAAAAAAAACCATATTCATTCCCTTATAAATTAACATGAATTAATAGGAATCATAACACATGATTCGATCTCCATATTTTATTGTTCATCACAATTCTACAAACGTAGTTTCTTTTTTTTATGATTTCGTTTCATTATATGCTATAAGTTTTAATATCGTAGATTACTACATGCTTTAATTTTTAATTCTTATTGATTCTGAAAATTCTTTATAATTTTCTTTCAGAAAAAAATGTGTCCAACATCAAAGACAAACGACAAGAGAATCATGAATCAAGAATCTAAAGTATATTTTAAAATTATTTATCGTTTTCTTATAATTATAATTTTGTAGAACTCTAAACTAGTAATAACGTTTGGTGTAGATAATCAATCCATCATCAAACGATAAAGGAAAAATAATCCTTATCAATGTACATGTTTCCTATGAATCTAAGGTATTTTAATGTTTACATATATATTTCTAAGTTTAATATAGCATATTGTTATATAAAATATTTGTTTTTGTAAGACCGAAATCATTGTTCGATATTAATTCGAACACCAAACCGAATACAC
>OVBE01009667.1:0-15809 GCA_900406425.1 Iberis pinnata
CCTGATTACTTGTGGTTTCTCTGATACCTGACGCTTCTATATTATAAGTTTTAAACCATTTTCTATTTATCGTTTTGATTCGTTTACAAACAACCTTATTATTTCCGTTTTAGCTTGATTTGAATAGAAACTGAAACGTGTACTTCTGGTCTCTGTGGATTCGATACCTATACTTTGCTACATTGAACTGTTCTCTGCAGTATTTGTTTTAGGATTTNAGATTTAAATTATCAGACATGTTGCCCAATCAGCATCAAAAAGACATTTAAGCATATGTCATATGAGGCGGAGAAGAAAATACCTCTACCTGGATCAGCCTTTACATATCTGAGAATTACGTGAGCAACTTTGAGATGTAAATCTGTTGGAGCAGACATGTATTGGCTGAGCTTGTGTACTGCAAATGTGATGTCTGGCCGTGTAATAGTGAGGTAAAGGAGTTTAGCTCTCTTTAGGAAGATGAATCTTGAAGTGGTTCACATGTTGCCTTGCTGAGCTTGATGCTAGGATCCATAGGTGTATTAGATGGTTTTGAGCCTAACAAACCTATATCTGCCAATAAATTTAAGGCATATTTTCGTTGGCAGACTAATGTTCCTTTTGAGCTTCTTGCAATTTCTAATCTAAGAAAGAAGATTAGAGTGTTCAAAATGGAAAAACTGCACTAAACCAAAATAGAATAGTCTGGACAGATTTTGTGTACACTATATAAACCAAATAGAATCGTTTTACATAATCCAAAAATTTTATATATAATTTGGTTTCTAGCTGAATAAATCAATTAATCCAAATGAACACACCATAAGAAACCACACCATAAACAGACCATAAGAAACCAAAATCACACTTCACACCATAGTGTGATTTTGCATAAACACACCATAAGAAACCAAAATCACTAAAGAACATAGACAATTGGTCAATACTAGACACGTTCATGTTCTGTTGTAATCGAAAAGTGTCATAAAAACGAAATCAGCCTTAGACTCATGTCTTTGAAGTAGATATTAGAATTAATATTGGTTTAATCAGATTATTTCTGGTTCATTTAGCTAGTTAGTTAAATGTGACTGTTAAGTTTGTTTAACGTCACTAATCATGCTTATAAATAAGCATCATTGTACACATTACTCTTTAATGAATTTTTATCAATTTTTCATTCAGCTCTCTCTCTGTTTCTTAGTTCGAGACTTTAGCATGGTATCAGAGCAAATCTTTGCTAATTTCTGAGCTTGATCTAAGGAAAATCATGAGCTGTTCTTCAATTGAGCTTCAATTTTATCATCTTCTTTTGATTGTGGTTCTTGATCTCAAAATCGGAATCGTCTATTGTTTCTATTTTCTTTCTTCTTTTCTGTGATTCCATCTTGCGATTCAGCTTCTTTTCTTCATTCTTTGAAGAATTATTGTGAAGTACAATGGATCTTTATGATAATCCATATTATCTCCATAGCAGTGACCACGCGGGACTCGTTTTAGTCTCTGATAGATTGACAACAGCATCTGATTTCCATTCATGGCGGCGCTCGGTTCGTATGGCGTTGAATGTACGAAATAAATTGGGATTCATTGACGGTTATATCCGTAAACCAATTGCCGGTCATCAAGATTCAGGTGCGTGGTCTCGTTGTAACGATATTGTGGCTACCTGATTGATGAATTCAGTGTCTAAAAAGATTGGACAAAGCTTGCTCTTCATTTCAACTGCTAAGGATATTTGGAAGAATCTTATAGCTAGGTTTAAGAAAGAAGATGCTCCTAGAATCTATGACATTGAACAGAGATTAATGAAATTAGAGCAAGGTGATATGGATGTTTCTATATATTATACAGAACTTGTGACTCTTTGGGAAGAGTACAAGAATTATGTGGAACTTCCAGTATGCACATGTGGTCATTGTGAGTGTGATGCAGCTACTAAATGGGAGAAGTTGAAGCAACAAAATAGAGTTACCAAATTCCTCATGGGACTTAATGAAACATATGAAAATGCAAGAAGGCATGTTTTGATGTTGAAACCAATTCCAAGTATTGAAGAAACATTCAATATTATCACTCAAGATGAAAGGCAAACCACCTGCCAAAGTTGACACAACTATATTTCAAGCCTCTGTCACATCTATTCCAGCTGAGACAAATACCTCTTATGCAGCAGCATATCAAGTAAACAAGAATACACAAAGACCTGTTTGTACACATTGTGGAAAGCAAGGTCATACCATTCAGAAGTGTTTCAAGATCCATGGATATCCTCCTGGATACAAGTTTAAGAATCAGAAGATGATTGGTCAAGGTCAAGCACCTGTGTCTCATCACACTAATGCAGTTGCAAATACACAAGTAGGTGCAGGAGTTGATCATTCAAATTTCAACATCAATGATTTCAGTCCACAACAGATTCAGCAGCTAATTTCTCAGTTTAGTAGGAATGCTCAAATAGCTCAGATATCATCATCCTCAGGACATGAACATAATCATACAAGTCTGCCTAATATCACAGAACAAGGTTTCATGGCTCCACAATCAACTTCTGGTACTGTTTCATCACTTTCAACCAGTATTAAATACATCAATGGTCTTCTTACTTTCAAGGACCATTGTTTCTTTTCTTTACAATCTTTTCTCCCTTCTAACGCTTGGATTCTTGACAGTGGGGAATCTAGCCATGTTTGCTCAGATTTGTCTTTGTTTAAAGACATAATACCTGTTTCTCAAGTCACAGTTACTCTACCTAATGGTACTAGAGTGCCAATCACACACACTGGAACAGTTCATCTTAATAATCATATGATTCTGCATAATGTGTTGCATGTCCCTGATTTCTGTTTTAATCTCACTAGCATCAGTAGTTTAACTCGAAGTCTAAATTATGGTGTTCATTTCTATAATTTTGGTTGTTGTATACACGACCTTTCTCGGGACTTGATGATTGGGAGGGGTAAAATCATTCAGAATCTTTACATCTTTGAGTTTTCAGCCTCTTCCACATCCAATCCTGAAGAGAAGTTATGTGGTTCTGTGATTCTTGATGAGCAATCGTGGCACCAACGTTTAGGACATCCTTCTTCAGCTAAGCTTCATTCCCTTACTTCTGTTTTACATTTGAAATCAAAATCATTAGATAATAATCATTGTACTGTTTGCCCTTTAGCAAAACAGAAACGTTTGGCTTATGAATCTAATAATTCTGTTGCAAAAAGTTCTTTTGATTTAGTTCATTTAGATATATGGGGACCCTTTCATGCTGAATCAATAGAAGGTTTTAGATATTTTTTGACTATTGTTGATGATTGCACAAGAGTGACTTGGATTTATATGCTTAAAACTAAAAGTAATGTTCTAACTGTTTTTCCTTCCTTTGTCAGAATGATTAAAAATCAATATCATAAAACTATAAAAACAATTCGTTCTGAAAATGCTCATGAACTTGCTTTTCCTGCTTTGATTAAAGAATTTGGAATCATTCATCAATTCTCTTGTCCTTACACTCCTCAACAGAACTCTGTTGTTGAGCGTAAGCATCAACACATCTTGAATGTGGCTAGATCTCTTCTTTTCCAGTCTAATGTTCCTCTCAGTTATTGGAGTGACTGTATTCAAACTTCAGTCTTTCTTATTAATCGTTTACCATCTCCTTTGCTTGATAATGTTTCCCCTTTTTGAGAAACTGACAGGCAATAAACCTTCTTATTCATTCTTGAAATCTTTTAGTTCTTTATGCTATGTTTCTAATTTGCCAAAAGATAGACATAAGTTTTCACCTCGTGCTAAGCCTTGTGTTTTTCTTGGATATCCTTCTGGTTTTAAAGGTTATAAAGTTTTAGATTTGGAATCTCATTCCATTTCAATTTCAAGAAATGTTGTTTTTCATGAAACAGTTTTTCCTTTTAAAACAAATGTTTCACCAAGTTCAGTGGATTTAATCTTCTCATATTCTATTTTGCCTTTGTCTGCTCCTTTGCATTTGATTGATACTAATTCTGATTTGCCAGCACCTAATGTTTTCAATGATTCTCATACTTCCGCATTACCTGATCATACTAGTTCTTTGTCGGCATCATCATTTGTTTCTCATAATGTTTCTTTAGATGATTCTGAACATAGTGATACACTTTCACACTCTAGTATCATTCATTCTTCAACTCATCCACCACAAGAAACAGGTGTTGTGTCTTCAACGAATGCCATACCTCGTAGACAGACTAGAGCTCCAGGTTATCTCTCTGACTATCACTGCTCTTTACTAACTAACACTCCATTACCAATTCTCTCTGCCACTGAAACTACACCTCATTCAATTTCCAAGTCCTTTCTTATGACAGCCTTTCACAACCTTTCCAATCCTGTATTTTATCTTTCTCTTTAGAAACAGAACCATCCCCTTTTAAGCAGGCCATGAAATCTGATCATTGGAAACAGGCTTGTAACACAGAACTTCATGCCCTTGAGGATAATGGTACTTGGTCTATTGAGTCATTACCTCCTGGTAAAAATGTTGTTGGATGCAAATGGGTCTTTAAGATCAAGTATAAAGCAGATGGTTCTATAGAACGTTATAAAGCCCGTTTAGTGGCAAAAGGATATAATCAGCGTGAAGGCATATATTACATAGAAAATTTCTCACCAGTAGCAAAGCTTACTAGTGTGAAACTTCTTCTTGCCCTTACTGCAATTCATGGTTGGCATCTAACTCAAATGGATGTCACTAATGCCTTCTTACATGGAAATTTAGAGGAAGAAATATATATGAGTTTGCCACAAGGGTACACACCTTCTGACTCAACCAATCTTCCTCCTAATCTTGTCTGTAGACTGAAAAAGTCACTATATGGCTTGAAACAAGCCTCTAGGCAGTGGTACCATAGGCTTTCTTCAGTTCTACTAGCTGCTAACTTCACTCAATCACCATCTGACAACACTTTATTTGTTCAGATAACATCAACATATCAAATAGCTGTTTTGATATATGTTGATGACATCTTGATAGCAAGCAACAATGTTGATGTTGTTTCTTCTCTGAAGTCTTTTTTGTCTACAGAGTTTAAGATAAAGGATCTTGATCAGGCAAGGTTTTTCTTGGGATTGGAGATAGCAAGATCATCAAAAGGGATTGCAGTTTGTCAAAGAAAATATGCCTTATCTTTACTTGAAGATACAGGCCTTCTTGGTTGTAAAGCCTCCTTTGTTCCAATGGATCCTGCAATTCATTTCACTTCTGATTTAGGCACAGCTCTACCTAATCCTACAGTCTACAGAGAACTTATTGGACGTCTCTTATACCTGACAATAACTAGACCAGACATCACATATGCAGTGCATTGTCTTAGTCAGTTTCTCTCATCTCCAACAGACATTCATCTTCAAGCTGCTCACAAGATTTTGCGTTATGTCAAGGGAAATCCAGGACAAGGGCTAATGTTATACTCAAATTCAGAGATATGCCTTAATGGCTTCGCAGATGCAGACTGGGCTGCCTGTAAAGAGACTAGAAGATCTGTTTCAGGTACATGTATGTACTTAGGTAAATCTCTGATTTCATGGAAATCAAAGAAACAGCAAGTTGTATCAAGAAGTAGTACTGAGGCTGAGTATAGAAGTCTTGCTTTGGCTGCTTTTGAATTGGTTTGGCTCAATCAATTGTTGGTTGATTTGAAGATGAAAGTCACTGGTTCAGCTAAGCTTTTCTGCGACAACAAGTCAGCCATCTACCTTGCAACTAATCCGGTGTTCCATGAACGCACCAAGCACGTTGAAATTGATTGCCACACCATAAGAGACCATGTCAATTATGGTTTCTTGGAAACCATTCACGTATCAAGTGGTAACCAGTTAGCAGACATACTAACAAAGGCTCTTCAAGCTGGACCATTTCACTCCATACTTCACCGGTTATCCTTGTCAAATTCTTTATCATGTTCTACCAACATAGATTCAGACTTGAGGGGGTATATTAGAATTAATATTGGTTTAATCTGGTTATTTCTGGTTCAGTTAGTTAGTTAGTTAAATGTGACTGTTAGGTTTGTTTAACGTCACTAATCATGCTTATAAATAAGCATCATTGTACACATTACTCTTTAATGAAGTTTTATCAAATTTTCATTCAGCTCTCTCTCTCTCTGTTTCTTAGTTCGAGACTATAACAGTAGATAATGATTATATAGATTTGAGTTACCTCTAATTTCATAAAAGGGTTTTTGCGTACGCAGTCCCTTACCCAGTTTATGTCAATGGAAGTGAAGGCATTACAACAATAGAAGTGACTTATGTCCCTCCACGTCCACCTCTTCCGCCAAACCGGTGATCAGACTAAGCACGACATATCAAAACACACTTACTTGACCAAGTTGAGCATGTTCTCCATTCCCATATGAACTTTCTGTGATATTTCTGCAAATACGATGGTATTCAACATATCAAAACATAACTAAAATGTTGCACAAGAAATCTTATATATTGTTCATAATGAATATAGATACAACATTGAGTTGACGTCTCAATCCATCCATTGATCTAATCCATCAAACATTTAATGATGAATATTCAAACTTTTCATGGTTTCTAGCTCATGCAATTACTTAAGCCAAAATATAACAATGATACCAAACATCTTTCATTCTGGTTATTTGTTCTCAATTTAATTTAGCAAGTAAGAACAGAAGGGAAGAGAAGCTACTAACATTGGCGGTTTCTAATACACTTCTCAAGTTGACAGGTGGATTAGCTTATTTAGCACATGAAATGTGAATTCAAGTTTAGATCCAAGAGACTAAGCCAGAATCATGAACAAACTCGTAGAAAACCAGATGATAGAGCATTTGGTTTAAAGATTTACACAAATCAAATCAATAAATAACTTTTTCCTTAAAGATTTTCAAAACCTCAATAATCTTCGGAATTTGAAATCAAGAGAAGAAGAAATACCTAGATTCATTGGGACGAGAATGAATCTTCTGATGTAAGAGAAGGATGTATTGAGAATGGAACTTAGTATTATTATATTCAGCATAGACAATATATCTTTACTAATAAAGTAAAGTTTTTTTTTACTTGTGTTCTAATAGCTTGATATGTGTCCATCTTTAAACTAAATCATTTTTACAATAATTTATGAACCACATTATGTATTTAAATAAAACCAAATAACCAATGTACAATTTTAAAAGGTGAACTCTTTAAAACAAATCAAATAATTTCTTTCACTAATATTGTAAGAAAATTTTACTTGTGCTCTAATAGTTTGACATGTGCTCACCTTTAAACCGAACCAAATAATTTACGAACAATATTATGTATTTAAACAGAACTAAATAACCAATAAACAATTTTTTAAAAATGGATTCCTTAAACAAAATTAAAGTACGAACCACATTATGTATCTAAACCAAACCAAATAATCAGAGAATAATTTTTAAAGATAGACTCTACAATTAAATATTTAGAAACAAAAATAATAATAATCTTAACTAATATTGTAAAGATTTTTTGTAAACTCTCTCAAAACTGACACATGTCCACCCTTAAAACTATACCAAATTCACCAAAAATCACATCAGGTACTCAAACCAATTAAAATAATTCATTAACCACATCCTTAAAATAATAGCATCGGCTTATTTATTTATTTTCTGACTGCCACAACATCCGTTCAAAAAATAAAATAACAAAAATATCTTCCACTTAGCATAGTGCACGCCTATAATAACTAAAAAGGAAGAAAAGAATGAAAGATTCATTGACGTTTCACTCTATAATCAAACGACCACTTGCCCATATATTTCAGTCCTAAACCGAGAATATTACACATAACCGTAAATGCATAAAACTAAATTCAATGTCCATAATGTCTCACTACTCCACATTCACATTTAATTGCTTTTGCTTATTTTTTAATTTTTTTACGATGGGAACTCTATCGGCTCTCCTTTCCTAACAAAAATCAAAATCCAGTTCTCTTCATTTCCCTTTCTTTATTTCTATCAATACTTCAATTTGTTCTAAATATTTAATTCTCGAATCTCATGGAAAAAAAAAACTGTTTCTATATATGAACATCGGACTGAAGAATAAAGATGAAGACAAATGCATAATGACGACACATATCTTTCTTTACTAATTTTCTAAGGTTTTTTTACTTGTGCTCTAATAGCTTGACATGTGTCCACTCTCAAACCAAACCAAATAATTTATGAACCACATTATGTATTCAAACCAAACCAAATAATCAACGAACTATTTTTAAAGTTAGACTCCACATTGGTGTTTCACTCTCGAATCAAATGACCACGTGCCCATGTATTTCAATCCTAAACTGAGAATATTAGACTTAACCGTAAATGCTTTAAACTTACTCAAATGGTCATTACGTCTCACTTCTCCGCATTTTCATTTCATTGCTTTTGAAATTATTACATCATAAATAAGGTAAAACAAAATCCACGAGTAGCATGTGATAATCTCTAGAAACATATTATTTTTCTAAACAACATATTTTATCTTATAATGTAAAGTTTTTTCATACTCAAACATTGTGAAAGTGATAAATGACGAACTTTTATAACCTTGTATATTTATTCTACCATCCAGAGCTACTACACTTATATCAAATATATCATACTAAAAATATTCAGATACATATTCTCGGTAGTTTTTCTTTCTCTGTTATTTACCATCATTTAATATTAAAAACTTAAATAAAAGTAGATAATAATAAGGTACAATTTATTTGTTGTTATTGTAACTGCTAACTATATCTTAATAGATAAAAATATCTATGTACAAAATTCGAAAAAATTTAGAACACAAAATGAATACAAAAAAATCCAATAAACCAAAATGGAACTTGGAATAAAACAAAATTTAAGTCTCAAAGACTCCAGTTTAACTATGAACACAATTTCAAATTTGAAAAAAGATTCACATTTCCACCTCCGCTATGTAGTTTAATTGTGAATAGCTTATTTTACTTTTTTATGCTCAAGATAAGGAAAACAACAAATAGAAAGGTAACACTGATAACTTTTTGCTCACACAACGCGTGAGATTTCTCTTAGTATACAATGTTAAAACGAGTAATTACATGGAAACATAATCACATGGATTTACAATTATGGCAAATTGATATGATAGAATATCTTCCTTAATATGTCCCTCAAGATGGAGGAGCTTTAGCAACTCCAATCTTGTCAGTAAATAGCTGAAACGGTTGGCGGGATAAGGGCTTCGTAAGTGCATCAACAAGTTGATCTTTGGTGAACACATGTGCTACTTGAAGCGATCCCGCTTGAACTTGATTACGAATAAAAAGATAATCCAATGCAAGATGTTTCAACCTTGAATGGAAAACCGGATTGGCGCAAAGATATGTGGCACCCACATTATCGCAATAAATTACAAGTGTTGCAATAAGTAGAATGCCCAGCTCCTCAAACAAAGATCGGATCCAACAAAGTTCGGCAGAGGTGTTAGCAACAGAACAATACTCCGCCTCAGTAGAAGAACAAGCAACTCATTTTTGCTTCTTCGAGGACCAAGAAACATGATGTTTACCGAGATAAAAAAAATGTAAGCATTGGTGGATACAAAATCATATGTATCACCCGCCCATTCTGCATCAGAATAGGTATGGAGAGTGGGAGGATTACAAGCATTGTAAAAAATACTAGAGGTAACAGTACCACAAAGATACCGCAACAAGTGCTTTGTATCCTTCCAATGAACATTAGTAGGGGAATGCATAAATTGAGATAATCGATTTACCGCGTAACAAATTTCAGGTCTGGTAAAAGAGAGATAATGCAAGCTCCCAATTGTAGCACAGTACTCAGTGGATCTTCTAGCAGTTGTCCACTGCGCAAAGTGAGCTTTGGTGTCGTTGCCATGGGTGTAGTGACAAGTTTAGCATCTAACATCCGAGTCCAGGTGAGGAGATCAAGAATATAACGGTGCTGCGCTAGATGCAGTCCTTGTGGAGTCCTGTGTGCTTCAATGCCCAAGAAATAATTAAGATCCTCGGGATCTTTCACCGATATACGGTGAGACATAGACAACAAGATAGCATTAAGAAATTTAGGATCACTGCATGTAACCAGAAGGTCATCAACATATATAAGAAGATAGAGAAGGCTTGTACCACTTTTAAGAATAAAAAGTGAAGTATCTGCTCGTGAATTAGCGAATCCAGACTGAAGTAAAAATGTGTTGAGTTCCTTGTACCAAGCACGGGGAGCCTGCTTCAGGCTGTAGAGAGCCTTGTGGAGGCGACAAACATGATGAGGCTGATTAGGATCAATGAAACATGGTGGTTGAGTTGTATAAACGACATCACTCAACTACCCTTTGCAAGAAAGCATTATTAATATCAAGTTGTTTAATCGGCCATGAGCAACTAACAACAATATCAAGCACAAGACGTATAGTGGTCGACTTTATTACAGGACTGAAAGTCTCAGTATAATCGATGCCGGGCTGCTGCGTATAACCTCGCACAACAAGACGAGCCTTATAGCGACGAATTGATCCATCTGGATCATACTTGAGAGTAAAAATCCAGCGACAGCCTACAACGTTTTGACCAGCAGATGGAGGAACCAGAGAGTCCATACCATTAGCAACAATTGAGTTTAATTCTTCAGAAATTGCCGCACGCTATTTCGGGTCAGCAAGAGCTTGATTAGCTGTGCGCGGAATTGACATAGAAGGAGAAGCCATGAGAGATAATGCATACTTGCTGTTGGGTTTTGTGATACCTTGTTTTGATTGAGTGACCATGGGATGGTCATTAAGCACAAGCAAAATTTATGGTGATGGAGGAGAGATTGAAGACGGAGGCGTGAGTGACGATAGAGCAGATGTTGGATCGTGGAAGAGGTGGGCCGAGATGATGGGCAAGATTCATCATGTTGAATTAAAGGACCCATCTGATGTTGGGCTTGTGATAAAGGCCCAGTAAACATATTATATATTGGTGCTTCATCAAGACGTAGAGATTGACGAAGAGGTAAAACATTGTTCGAAGCCAGAGGTGTTTAAATTCCAACAGTTGTCAAAGCATGTGAAAGAGATGAAGTCAATGGCATACGGGAACTCTGTAGCGGCGCTATCAGTGGAACCAGAACATGTGGTGGGACCCATGCATCTATTGTGGCTGAGACATTGGAAACAAGGGATGAAAGAGTGGTGAAAGGGAAGCTGGTTTCATTGAATCGCACATGGCGAGAAAGATATAAGTGATGTGTTTGAGGCTCAAGAAAAATATAGGCGCTTTAGGTAAGGGAATATCCCAAAAAATACAGAAAGTTGAGCGTGGTTCAAGCTTATGATTGCGGTATGGACGAAGTCAGGGAAAACATTCACAGCCAAAGATTTTGAGTTTCAGGTAATTGGGATTTTGTTGGTAAAGTTTTTGGTAAGGTGAGGACATGGATAATATTGGAGTTGGCATTCAATTTATTAGGTAGACATCACAAGAGAAGGAAAAAGACCAGAAAGTAGTGGGTATATTAGCTTTATGAAGAAGAGTTAACCTAGTTTCAACGATACGGCGGTGCCGATGCTCCGAAAAACCATTGTGTTCTAGTGTATGTGGAGGTGTTGTTAGATGAGTAATGTCAGAGGTGGCAAGATAATCGCGTAAAACAATAAACTCATCGCCATTATCAGAGAAGAAGGTACAAATTTTCTGTTGAAATTTATTTTCTGCCAGAGCTTCGAAACGAATGAAAGTAGCTTTGAAATTTGATTTTAATTGAAGAGGATATATCCAATTATATCGGGTGAAATGATCTGTGATGATAAGA
Organism: Iberis pinnata; assembly: GCA_900406425.1. NCBI lineage: Eukaryota > Viridiplantae > Streptophyta > Magnoliopsida > Brassicales > Brassicaceae > Iberis > Iberis pinnata. The sequence goes on from OVBE01009667.1 coordinate 11,799, forward strand.
TAGTGTTTATATTTTTCAACAGAAACAATGGGTGAAGTCCAAAGATCAGCAAACAGAAGTTCAAGTGGACGGGAAGTGGTGAAAGAGGTTTGAGCAAATGAAAGTTTATGACTCTTATTAGAACAGCAATCAACACAAGAAAAATATTTTGATAAAGGTTCAGAATAAGGTAAGGAAAAAGAAGTAATAACATATTTTAAGATTTTTATAGAAGGATGCCCAAGTCTTGAATGCCAATCATCAATAGATGTCTTGACTGTAGGTGTTGCATAACATGTTTTGATGAAAGAATCCTTGACAGACCACTCATAGAGATCCTTATTGGTACGTTCTTGGAGTAACGTACCCCCGATTCAAATCTTTCACCTAAAAATAAGCATGGAAGAATTCAACCGAAACGTTATACTTGTTACACAAACGGTAAATTGATATTAAATTCTGCTTAATATTGGGAACATGAAGGACATTATCAAGAGTCAAAGTTTTATAAGAGGAAGGCGGAATCTTATAACCAGAATTTAAGATGGAACCATCGGCAAGGGTGACTTCCTCAGCGCCTTGATACGGTTGATGCAAAGAGAGATTAGCCAAATCAGAAGTAATGTGATGGGAAGCACTGAGTCTAGCAGCCATGGAGCAGTGGTAGATGTTGTAGCAAGATTGGCGCGGGGGTTCCAATTTATGGGTGCAGCATATGGTTTTGGCATAAGACCACGTTGCTGGGACTAGTGGAAAGAAGACAGCTGGTAGCACCGACAAGCCGTGTGACCCAAAATGCCACAAATCTGACACTTACTTTGATAAGACCGATCTAATTTGTTATTGAAACGTTGATGAGAGTTGTTTATTGCAGGTGCTGCTGGTCGGTTATGCTTTTGATGAGGACGTTGGCGATTACCAGCATAGTTGGCAGAGATTGGTAACGAAGCTTGCGGAGCAGTCAAGAGCTTTGAAATGGTATAACTTCTCATGTAACTCAGTGAGAGACGGTGAAATCTCACGGCCCTCCATCTGGTCAACTACATATTTATACTCCTCTGGAAGATCCTGTAAGATATAGTCAATTTTATCTTCATGGTCAAGTAACTTACCAAGAAGATCAAGTTGATCAAATCTTGAGTTAAGCGGTGAAAATATTCATCAACAGTCTTTTTGTCCTTTGTCCATGACTTCAATTGAGTCTGAAGATTTTTGATAGGTTCTCAACTAGATTTGGCATAGGTAGCAGCTAAAGTGGACCAAACATCAGCAGCAGTAGCTGATAAAGAGAGAAGAGGTTGCAAATTGATGAAAATAGCACCAATCATAGAGTTGTATATCAGCTGATCTTTTCTTTCCCGGATAGTGTATTCTGGATTGGTAGTGGTTACACCTTCTGTTGTAATTGTAGGTGAAATAATGGTGGTAGAATTGGTGAGATAAGATGCCAAACCATATCCAGCAAGAAGGGAGTGAACTTAGCGACTCCACATGAGATAGTTGGAAGAAGACAATTTTGTCACCTTGTTCATATTAACATTGAAAAGAGAAATGCCATTAACAGAGATGACATCACTAGAAGCAACAACGCCAATAACAGGAGAACTTGTGGTAGACATGAGAGAAGAAAAGAGAAGAAGTAGAAGACAGTGATAAGAAAAAGAGGCAGAATTTTTAGGATTCCTGCTCTGATACTATATAGAGAATGGAACTTAGTTTTATTATATTCAGCATAGACAATATATGTACAATGTTCAAACGAGTAATTACAGGAAAACATAATCACAAGGATTTACAATTATGCAAATTGATATGATAGAATATCTTCCTTAATAGGATGGAGTAAGGAAGAGATTTTGAGCGGAAACGAGAGAGTGAGACGATGTGATTGAGTGACACGTGCCAATTAAGAAACGATTCTTAACAATCTAAATTAAGAAACGATTCTAACCCTTTTCCTTTTCTTTTCATATTTTTATTTTATTTTTTTCAAGAACCCTTTTAAAATGTGTTAAGACCCGTAATGGATCTGGTCTAATAACCTAAAAGAGAAAACCATGTAAAATAGCATGTTATATTTGATCTATATTGATTGTTATATATATTGCTTTTACCATCCAAACTAGAATATATGAATACTTCAAATAAATGTAAAAATTTCCTCGTTCTCTCTTTTGAGTAATAATCAAAATAAATAAAAATATAACTGAAGATGAGTATGTGAGAGCAAGTTCAATGGTGTTGTTTAAGAGTTTCTTAAGTAGTTTCTTAGGTATTAAATGTGTATTACGCTAATTAAATAAATAAAAAGCATGTATATTAGGCAAGGTGTGATGCTTAGCTTAACGTTTTAAAATTTTCGTAAGCACCCATACATATCAGTTGTGTATTGGATGTTTTTAAAAAATGGAAAATGTTTCGGGGTTGAATGCGAAAGGGCCAAAATCATTTTTTCCCTATTTCTCAGAGGCGACGACAAGGCAACTCCAAAGGCAATGGTGCTAGATTTAGCAATTCACCGGTGAAATCGAACACATAGATGAGTAAAAGCTATGAGGTACCTCCGATTTCATATCCTATGACGAATAATCAGAAGGTAATCGATTCATTTTGGGTATTAGGTAATCGATTAGTTTCTTTTTTGTTGTAATAGTGTTGCGGTTATAGGTATAGTTTTTGTTGATTGTGTTGTTTATGTGTAGAATAGGGTGATTAGTGATGGCTTTTCATTTGTGATGACTATTGATTTTAAACCGATTTGATTGTTGTTATTTGTTAAGTGTGATGACTTTTGAATCTGTTTAAGACTTTTCTGTGTTGTTCTTTCTCAATGCTATTGGATTTGAATTTGTTTAACATTTGTGATTGTTGATTTGAATCCATTTAACATTTGCAATTAGTTTTGATTGATGTTCTTTGTTGGTTGTTGATTGTTCATAGTTTGTTGTTTGTTCTTTGCAGGTAACAATGGAAGCTTCTTGTTATGTGCCTCGTCCATGAATAAGTAAGTTATAAATGCTTGAGTAGAGTAGGCTAATGAATGTAAAATTAGTTGTAGTTGTAGTTATGTTTAGTGATAAATGGTTGATTAAATGTGTATCTGATTCAATTAACTTCACAGCTATATAATCTACACTCTCGCTAACCTAAAATACAAACTGAAATATAACTAAAAAACTAACTAAAACACAAAGTAATCTCATGGATCCATATGTTTCTCAAGTTATGGATATATCCTCTCAATCTGCTACCTTCACAGCTCTACTAAACAGCCATCTCATGCATTCATATGTTCCTGAAACTATGGATCCTCCACCTTTTACTTCCCAAATGAGTGATGCTCCTGAAGCTATTGAAGAGAGAAGTGAGAGTCGTAAAGAGAGGAGGAAGTGGCCTCCACAATAATACATCGTGCTTTGTAGCTCTTGGCTAAACACAAGCAAGGATGATGTGGTTTCCAATGAGCAAAAGCATGATGCCTTCTGGAAAAGGGTTGCGGCTTACTTCAATGTTACCCCCAACCTAGTTGGATATTAGGACAGAGAGGCAATATACTGCAAACATAGATGGCAAAGGATCAATGAAAATGTGTGCACATTTTTTGGTTGACATGCCACTGCTTCCAGAAAACAAAGCATTGGCCATAATGATGAAAATGTGATGAGGGTGGCCTTGGATATATACTTCCAAGATCACAAAGTGAAGTTTTCTCTTCAACGTTGCTGGATTGAACTCATAAATGACCAAAATGGTGTATATCTACAATTGGAAAAGGGGAACAAATATCAAAGAGAAGGAAACTAGATCAATGCACATCGTCATCAAATGCAGAGGAAGTGAGACCAATGGGTTTAAAGCAGCCAAAGCAGCCAAAAACAAAGTAATTTCCAGAAAATGAGGGAGTGTGGACAATGAGAGCAGTGTGAAGGTATTTAGAAAATGTGGAGCATCAAAGAGAAAGACTTGGCTGCTGATAACAGGTTTTTACTCCTATCTAGCAAGTAATCCTAACTACTTGACTTTCGATGTAGT
>OVBE01009668.1:0-15809 GCA_900406425.1 Iberis pinnata
GTATGCAAATAATTGTAAATTATAGGTCAAGTTAGTACTTTTGCCTTAATTTTATTCAATATCTTCACCGAGAATCCTTATTTCCCAATATTAAAATTCTTCGTTTCATATTCTTAATATATTTATCATTCTCTCATCTATAACACCATAAAACTCTTTCCCACCGATCAAATCACTATCTCTCTCTTCATTTCAATTCAATTCACCATGACCGCCGAACATAATGAGGTCATCGCGGCCAAATTGGAAGAAGATCGATGTTAGTTATCTTTACTCTCTCTCTTTATAGGTTTTTTGGGTCAAAAGCTGTTTTATTTTATCTTCTTCTTTGGTGTTGTCTGATGTTTGTCCGTATGTTCCACGATAGGTGATTTTAGATTAAGTGGTTGACCGTCATAATCAAGAGCCACCACATCTCCTATTTTCGCTAAAATCCCTCCACCACTCTCCTCTTAATTGCAATATCGAGACACCAAACGTTTATGAATGTGTTTGATAAATCTCCATTGGTGGATAAGGCTGCGTTAGTGGCTCCTGAAAACGTGTATATTCCCTTGAAGGTTTCGTTTGTTTACATCACAATATATATACAGCCAAGGCTATTACAATCAATTCCACATAATCGGGAAATTCAAGTATACAATTTAACTTTGTAACATAATATTTTGAAATATTCTATCACCTTTCCGCAGTTGAAGCGTCCGAAGGTTGGACAGTTAAGCTGGACCGTAACTTTGTGAATGTGATCGTTGGAAGGCCTTTGGTGAAAATGTCGGCATATTGATGTGAACATGGAATGTGTAATACCCGGACATGACCAATGGTGACCTTCTCGTGAACAAAATGAATATCCAACTCAATGTGCTTGGTACGCGGATGTTTAACCGGGTTTGTTGATAACTAAACCGCATTTATATTATCACAGTAGACAACTGATGCTTTGGAGATTGGTTGATGTAGCTCGAGCAAGAGATTACAAAGCCATATTAATTCAGCAATGGCATTTGCTACCCTTTTATATTTAGCCTCAGAACTTGACCGTGAGACTGTTTGTTGATGTTTCGCCGACCAAGAAATCAAATTTGGACCGTGAAATACGCAATAACCAGAAATGGAACGACGAGTATCCGGAAAACCTGCCCAATCGGCATCAGAATATGCAGTTAGTGTGTCCAATTTACCTTTTGTAATGCACAATCCATAGGAAAGCGTGCCTTGGATATATCGAATAATCCGTTTTAGATCTTGAAGATGAGGTTGTCTTGGATTATGCATATAAAGGCATACTTGATGAACGACATAAGAGATATCCGGTTGTGTTAAGGTTATGTACTGAAGTGCTCTGGCAAGTGATCGATAATCAGTTGAATTATCGTTTGGAACTCCATATGTGGCAGACAATTTGATTTAACGTCGACATGCGTTGAAATAGGATTACAATTGCTCATCTTTGCTCGTGAGATGATATCTTTGGCATAGGCTTCGTGGGTGAGAAACATGCCCTTGTTACTGAATACAACCTTAATGCCCAAGAAATGATGGGCTTGGCCCAAAGCAGACATGGGAAATTCTTTTTTAAGGGAGGCTATGATTTTACGCAGGAGCTGTGTCGTGGAAACAGTAAGAAGAACATCATCCACATAAAGAAGAAGATAAGCAATGTCCAAACCTTTCCTGTAAATAAACAATGAAGAATCTGCCCTGCTTGCAACAAAGCCAATGTGAGTTAGGTAAGAAGCGATTCTGTAATTCCAAGCTCTAGGAGCTTGTTTGAGTTTGTAAACAACTTTCTTCAGTTTACAGACATAATGGGGTCGGTTCTTGTCTATGAAGCAAGGAGGCTGAAACATATAGACGGATTCACAGAGATTGCCATGGAGAAAAGCGTTCTTCACATCAAGTTGGTGAATTGGCCAATCAAGTGAAACCACAATGTTAAGAACAGTTCTGATTGTTGCGGGTTTAACAACCGAACTAAAGGTTTCTGAAAAATCAACGCCTTGAACATGTGATTTCCCGTTTGCGACCAGACGAACTTTATGTCGCGTAACCTGTCCATCTGCACAAACTTTTGCCTAAAGAGCCACATTGAGCGAACTATATTAGTGTTAGGCAGACGTGGTACCAAATCCCAACTCTTTGTCTTAATCATTGCATAATTTGCTTTGGTTTGAGACCATCTTTCTTTCCTCCATAATTGCTACAAATTAGAGATTCAATCAATTTGGAAGATGCTTGCCTATGATTAGCATTCATGTGTGTTGTGTCACAAGTACGTGCATAAACATACTTTTTCACCACAAAAAAACCAGAAGAATCTAGCTTAGTTGCATGCAATCTCCAACTGCATTTGTCATCAACACAACCTAGTATAACTCTTAATTTGTCCGAACAACGGGACTTGAACTCAAACTTCCACTTTAATGCCCATTTTCTTAAACCTATCATCAACTCTTTCTTGTTCTTGTAATACTTATTCACATAAACATCATCAGCACTGATAGTAGATAGAGGGCATCCTATAGAAATGGTACCAGGATCTGGAGCAGAATGTAAAACATTTGGATGCTTACATATATCACTTGTTGAAGATGTTGAATTGAATGCGTTGTCTGCTACAATAACCGATTAGGATCATTGAAGGCTTTAATATGACTGCTAGGAATTGGTGAAGTTGAGCTAGTGAGGAGGGACATAACCTGTTTTGGTTTACGTATGCCAGCTTTAGCTCTTGTAAGCATATGATGAGCTGGAATAGGGATTTGAGCAGGTTGTTGAATTGGTGGAGCAGGGAGTTGGTTTTTTGGTTGAGATTGGTGAAGATAATTGTTCAAAGGAGATGGAGTGTCTTCTTGAACAGAGGGTGTGGTTGTAGTTACGATGGATGGTTTTTGAGCTTTAGGAAATATAGTCTCATCAAAATATACATGCTGAGATATGATAATTCAGTTTGTTCTTAAGTCGAGACATCTATATCCTTTATGCTGAGCCGGATAGCCCAAGAACAAGAAAGGGGTGGATCTAGGTGCGAGTTTATGAAGAGATGAGTGGTTCAAGCTCAGAAATCAAAAGCACTAGAAAACCCGAAGGTGAGAGTACGAAGGCTGTTTGTGAAAAAGACGAGTGTAAGGAATCTGGTTTTGGATCGCAGATGAGGGAGTAATATTGAGAAGATAAGCAGCTACATGAAGAGCTTCAGCCCAATAAGAGGGGGAAAGAGAGGCTTGAGTGAGCAAAGCGAAAACGGAATTAGTCAAAGTTTGGATCATTCTTTCTGATTTTCTGTTTTGTTGGGATGTGTGGGGACATGAGAAACGAACAACGATGCCGTTCTCTGCAAAATAGATGTGAAAATTTTCATTATTATATTCACCACCATTATCGCATTGAAGGGCTTGGATCGATGTATTAAACTGAGTTTGAACATATTTTGAGAAGTGAACAAATTTAGTAAAAACATCAGATTTGTGTCTAAGGGGATATACCCAGAGAAAGTGAGTATAATGATCCAAGAATAAAACATAATAACGAAGTCCACTTAGACTTAAGATTGGGGAAGTCCACACATTGGAATGAATGATTTGAAACGGTTTTGTAATTTGAGTTTGAGAAGATTTAAAAGGAAATTTAATGTGTTTACCCAAACGGCAAGAATTACAACCAGTTTCAAAAGATTTATTAGACAAACTGAAATAATCAGAGGAAGAAAGAGATTGAACGGCGGCGTTGTTAATGTGTCCAAGCCTCTTATGCCATAGAGTAGGTGTTGAAGCCAAGAGAGCTTTTGAAGGAGATTTATTTAGATGAGCAGGAAAGAAATATAGGTCTCCAGAATTATCACATCGGAGCATAGTGTTCTGTGTTTGTATATCCTTCACAGAAAATCCAAACGGGTCAAAATCAACAGAACACCAATTATCTCTGGTGAATTTTCGAACAGAGATTAAATTCTTGACAAGTTGTGGAGCAACAAGAATGTTATCAAGGGTCAATGGTTTTNAATGGTTTTGAAAGTGAATGCAAAGAAGAGGAATCGACATGAGTAACAAGAAGTGATGAGCCATTGGCGACTAAGACTGATTGATTAATGCAACAAGAAAGAGGAGAGTTGAGATTACCTGCCAAAGTCGAGAGATGCGAAGTTTCACCTGAGTCCATATACCAATCACCATTGGTTACATCTTGCAATGTTTTTGATGAGTAAGCTTGTGCAAAATATCCAAGTTGTGTTTCAATCTGAGGTTGTTGTCGAGTTGAAACATATTGATGCAGGCGAGGATTCTGTTGCGGTGGGAACTGGGGCTAGTACCACGGTGGAAACGCTGGCTGGCCAGGGATTGTATGAGTTGGGACCCCAAGGATTTGGTGGAGACCAGTAATTATGGTTATGGTTATAGAAACCAGAAGCTCCTCGTCCTCGGGAACGATTGTTCCTTCTGTTATTTCTGAATTTCTATCGGGATTGACGAGGAGGAGGTTGATCAGTGCTTGGGCGTTTAACTCCCAAAGCTGTTGCAAAGGAGGAGTGATCGGTGTGAGTGATTGGAGCTGATTTGATCACACGTTTGAGTTTCGTTTCCTCTAGTTCAAGCATTGATTTGGCGCTCTCAAAGGAGGGGAATGGCTCCTTATGTTTTATTACATTGATGATGTTATCAAACTTCTCGTTCAAGCCGTTGAGTAGGTACATGACGAGAGTGCGCTCACTAACCGGAGCATCAACATTTGCAAGAATATCTGAAATGGATTTGAGTTTTTGTGTATACGCTTGAATGGAAAGGTCACCAATCTCAATTGTGCGTAATTCATTGTCCAATTGAATCGCGCGTGCTTCCTTATTGTTACGGAATTTGTTCTCAATTTGCAACCAAACGTCTCTTGCTGTCCCACCTGCTTGGAAGCTTGAGCGGAATAAATCATTAGATAGTGTGCCATAGATCCATAGCTTCACAAGTCCGTCACGTTTGTGCCAAGCCTCATCCTCCGGTCTAGTAGCGTTGAGAGTTCCATCAAGATGGCCCTTAACATCAAAATGTGAGACAATGAGTTTGGAACAATTCTCTCCATGCAGCATAGTTGTGTTCATCTTTATCAAAGGTAATTGGGATATGGGATTTGATGTTAGTAACACCATAGGCACATTCAACTTGATTTGCCATTTGAAAGAAATAAGAAGAAGATATGAGAAGAAGAAGATATATCAGAGGTGCTCTGATACCATGAAAATGTGTATATTCCCTTGAATGTTTCGTTTGTTTACATCACAATATATATACATCCAAAGCTGTTACAATCAGTTCCACATAATCTAGAAATCCAAGTATACAATTTAACTTTGTAACATAATATTTTGGAATATTCTATCAGCTCCGAGTGCCTCTTTCATCAGTGCTGTTCAGATTGGGAAAGGCATGTCCATTTGGTATGGTTGTGTTTATCGAGGTTAGTGAATTCAATTTTTATTTTCCATAGGCTAAAAAGAGTTCGGTTTTATGTTATATCTCCTGAAAGTCTAGAAAATAAGAACCAATTTTTTTCGAGATTTAATGTTGTTTGTAGCATTAAGCTATGAATTTCACATTGATGCTATATTGTTCACAATTTATCCTTATGTTTGCTTCGACTGTTATGTTAAGGATCAACCAATTCCTAATGAAGAACAAGCTTACGAGTTTGAGCAGGGATGGTGAAAAGAATATCTTTTTCATGATGAGGATTTTGTTACCTATTATTTAGATGAATAATATCGTTTGTTTTTGTGAAATTAAAGAAAGATTTCACAGATACAATGAACAAAGCTCAAGGTCAGATATCAATGAATGATAAGAAAAAACAAATTGAGATTACTTGAAACAAATTGGATTCATGTTTTCTGTACTTGATGTTTTGAAGATTGGTGAAAAAGGAAGATAAGCTCATAAGTTGACGGATTTTAATGAAAATCTACGGTAGTAATAGATTTCTTGGTGGGAGTTGTCGAAAATAATGGCTGGTTGAGATTGTCGTGGTGGGGGTGATTAGACCATTGCTCGAGGTGGCTCTTCTTTTTGCAACTGTCATAAGGTGAAACAAAGCATTTGAAAATTATATTATGTTTCAAAAAAATGAAAGGTGTATAAAATTTTTTTATTTATCAATTACTTCAAAACCAATTAATACATTCATTGGAGGTGAAAATAAAGATACATTTTCAGTTCAAGATTTTTTAAAAGACTATTGCTCTTTATAAAATAGGTTAATTATTAAATCGAAACGTATTTTATGGTTCTTTCATGTGGTTTTTATGGTTTTAGTGGGTTTTATGCTGGAAATTTATATATAAAATCGAAACTAAATTATTTGTCAGATCATCAGTTTTATTGTATTAACCATAGAGATTAAATTTGAAAACGCTGTTTATTTTTAATATGATAAACACATTTTTAAACTTTTAAAATACAATTATCTTTTCTAAAGGAGAATCCGCATGTCTACAAGAGTATTCATCTAGTTGTTTTAAAAATTGAATAGTAGTATAAATGAAATTAGATGCAACTAAATTTTGATTAGGTAACAATAAAAACACTAAATTTACTAACACTTGTATAACCCCAAACTCATTCCAACTATTTATACCATCCTCTCAATCCCTAACCTTACTACCAACTTACAAATAACAAGGATTGATTTCACTAGACCCCTCAACTATATGCATCTAAATTATTTTCTCCTCAACTTTGTAATTTTTAGAAAACCCCCTGAACATGTACACTTTTTTACCCGACTCCCTCAAATTAATCGATCTCATCACTAAACGTCTCAGTCGATTAATAAGCATAATTTGTGATTCGAAATTGATAAAAAGCGATAAGAAATCGTGATTGAGGCTTAACTAAAACCAACCCGATTATTAAATAAGTTACCCAAACCCGATATTAACTCTATTTTTAATTTAATCCGAGAAAATAAAAACAAAATTTATTCAATTTTTTTAATTAACTTTATTTTAGTTAAATTTAGTTTTAATTAAATTAACTAACTTTATTGTGATTTAAAATTTATTTTATTTAAATTTATCGTGTTTAGTAATTAACTTTATTTTTAATTAATTTAATTTAATTTATTTACTTTCTTGTTTTTTTCCAGATTAAATTAAAAATAAAATTAATATCGGGTTTGAGAAACTTATTTAATATCCGGGTTGGTGTTAATTAAGTCTCAATCATGATTTCTTATTGTGTTTTGTTCATTTGAAATCGTAAATTAAGTTTAATCGCCTATGGGTATTAGTGATGTGATCAATTAATTTAGGGGGACGGTAAAGAGATATACATGTTTAGGGGGTTTTCTAAAGAAGTACAAAGTTTAGGTAGAAATAGTTTGGATGCATATAGTTTGAGAGTCTAGTGAAGTCAACCCCAAACAACGTCGACAACTACTACTACTATTATGATTCTTACCAAATTATAGATAAAAATCTTTTTTATAATCATATAATAATACATATCTTAATCTTAGTAAATAATTACACATAATATTACGATTTAGTAATTTATGATCAATAACTTTTTGCATCTACATTAAATGTATTTTATTTATATAAAAGAACTGGCTAATTAAAATGTTCACTCCAACATATTTATATAGAAAATTTCCACTCCAATATTTGGCAAGAATTATAAGAAAAAAAGAAGAAGTCCACTCATAAGTTATATATAATCTCCATATTTCAAGTAAAAAAAGTAATTATGAGTAGCATTCAAGGCAATATTTTACATTGACCATATATGTATAATACAAATTGTATTATAAGAAATATTTTATACTGGAAGTAAATTGAGATTAAAGTATAAGATGATAACTCTTAATTGAGATCCATATTGTAAGGGAAAAGAAATATAAAGAATATTATAAAGCAAGTTCAGAAAATAATAATAATAATTTAAATTGAAACCCATTATTAGGATTGGGTTTTCGGGTATTCGGTTCGGTTCCGGGTTCGAACCATTCGGTTCCGGTTCTTCGGTTCTTGAATACTAATACCAATATATCTTTTTCAATTTTTCGGTTCGGTTCCGGTTCGGTTCCTTCCGGTTCCGGGTCGTTTCGGTTATATGTTAAAGGAATCGGAAAATACCAAAAATTTTCGGTTCCAAATCGGTTTCGGGTATTTCAGACCCGAAATATAAAAACAATACCCAAATTTTTTTGGTTCTAAGTCGGTTTCGGGTATTTCTAGACCCAAAATACCAAAAAATACCTGAAATTTTTGGTTCTAAGTCGGTTTCGGGTATTTCCATACCCAAAATACCAAAAAATACCTGAAAACATAAAATTACCTGAAAACAACTAAAGTACCTGGAAAAAATTTAAGACTAAATTACCCGTAAGTACCCGAATATACAAAGATTACCCGAATAAAGATAAAAATAACCCTAAGAAAAACTAAAGTACTCAGAATATATAATATGTATATATATGTTTTGTGTATTCGTTTCTACCCATCGGTTCTCAGTTCGGTTTCGGTTCCTACCGGATACCCATGATTCTTCATCTCAGGAACCATCGGGTATTTTTGGGTGGAACCGGAACTGGAACCGTTTTTTTTCGGTTCTTCGGTTCCGGTTTTTTTGCCGAGCCCTACCCATTATCTCCTTAATATATCTCTATATAAAGAAGCTTAGCACAAGAACACAAAACACAAGACAAAATCACAAAAAATATGAAAACATTCTTATTAATACTAATCTCTTTCTTGCTTATTGCAACAACATCAACACTTGGTGAAGGAACTGATGTAGTTTATACAGGCGAAGGAGAAGAACTCATGACCAATGTACCATACTACATCAGTTTCATGACTATAGAGTACAACATGTGGATTTGTCGAATGAATTGGACATCTTCTAATAACCAATCATGTCCTCACCAACCAATAATGGTCACTAATCCAACAACTATATCACCAACACAAGTTAAGTTTCTATTACCATCATCACCAAAATCAAAGANCATCTTCTAATAACCAATCATGTCCTCACCAACCAATAATGGTTACTAATCCGACAACTATATCACCAACACAAGTTAAGTTTCTATTACCATCATCACCAAAATCAAAGACAGTGGTACACGAATCAACAGAACTTAACATCAAGTTTGTGAATCCTCAAACATGTAATGAATCTGGAATTTGGAGAATAGCTCTAGATAGTTCAAGATTAGAAGGTGAAGTAGTTTTGAATGGACGTAGATCAAGTAATGAAAGTAAGTTTACTATTCATAAAACTAATGAATTTTATATGATTACTAATGAATATTATACGCTTGATCATGATAATGGTTATGTTTATCCAATGACTATAACTTTGTCTCATGGTGATGGACCTAGTAAGTATAAGTTGTTAGGGAAAATGTATTCTGGAGTGATGGAGATTTATTTCTATCGGAATATGACGTCGACTATGTATTAAAGACACATCATGTTGTAGTCGTTGTTTTATCGGTTTTTGTATGTAATAATGTTTCATTTCGATATTAAAATAAAACTTGTAAAACACTGTTTAACGATAAAGATTTCTTTGCACCTCGCAAGCTTTTGCTCTCATAGACGCTTCTCGAGGATTTCCCTTTCCATGCACTCTTATTTTTTAGAGATCCATTTTCCTTGTTCGGTTTACCATTTTGGCAAGTTTTTGAGTCTCAACCCTATAATGAGCACATCTCTACCGAGCTCTTCCGCCGAGCATGAAGGCCTCTACGGCTTCTCCGATAGTGGGATGCAACTAACTTTACTTTAAACAAGGAAACTAACTCTTCCTTCCGGTGTGACTACACAGAAGAGAACCATCTCTGATTAGTTTTCAAACAGCTCAAAGGAGAGTCACCAGCGTTCTAGACTGACTAACTCTGCTCCTGTACATCAAATTGTCTCCTGCCTCATCTCCAGAGAACCGCTTCTGAACTGTAACTCCCATTTATCAAGGCTAAGTAGACAGACAAAATAGAGAAGAAAGGGAAAGATTATCACTCTTCCAACAGACAAACATGACAAACTTTCAAGCGTCAAGCTAAGAATCATGACGAGTTGACTAACTTACAAGGAAAAAGGAAAAGCCGTCTCGGAGAGAAAATCCTTGCCGCCAAGAACAACAAGAATTAAAGTCCCACTGAGAGATACATAGTAACTCCGGAGAAATTTTGAATTAACTTTAGGAAGGGTAACCAACCCAAGGACACAAAGAATCTGGTCCCTCATCTCCTTCTTATCAGAGCACTTGAAGCTATCCTCCTGATCGTTTGGTGCTGAACTGAGAAAGAGAAAATTTCAATTCCAGTTTGCTAATGAGGAAGATATACAAAAAGTATTAACAATCATACCATATTTTCTTGCAAAATATATGGTCATTCTCCAGAGATGGGAACCAACGCTGTCAGAGACCTTTCCATCTCAAATAACCTTATGGATCATAATCCAAGACCTGCCTATCCATCTTTTGACTAAAAGTATAGTAAGAAGCATAGACATAGGCTATGTAGAGGATGTGGACATCTCCTCAGCAACGGCAAAAATAAGAGTCTATGTCAATGGCCTCCAACCCTTGATCATGGCATCAAAACTGGAATTTGAAAATGGAGAAGAGGTTATAGTTTCATTGATCTATGAACGACTAGATAAATATTGCTCAAACTGCCTAAAGCTAACCCATGAAGCCAGGGTCTGCAACATAGAGATAAATTCTAAATCCTCTTACAGAGAGAACTTTGCACCAGTCTTTAAAAGATCAGATTCATATCACCAAAGAGAAGGACAAACCTCATATTGTGACCACGCATTTACCCAAGATTACAAGGTACCAACCTATGGGCGAAAACAAAGATCTCTCCAAAGAGGATAAGCCAGGGGCACTGTACACCACACCTCGAATAGAAGAGATTATTACAAGGAAGCAGACCCATCAGGAGCTCTGACAGATTCCCAAGAAACCCTAATAGACATAGGCCCTATGTTAGAGATCATTCCTCTCATAGAAAATCTCGATATGAGGAAAGGAAAAGAAATGGTACAACTGTTTGGGAACATGTTGCACCGAAGGCAGACCAAGTAATACGACCCCCAAGTAGAGACCTTAACTCACCTATCCAGTATCGAGCACCATGTAATCGATCTCCTCGAGTAAACTCAAATGACAGATGTCCTACGCTAGAAAGAATATAATACCAGAAGGAAATTTTGGAAGATATCCCCTAAGAAGCAGTGCTAGAGGCGACGGGGAAACTCCAAGATGTCATGGTCCAATACTCTAATTGTAAGAACCCTACAGAAAGCACATATCACAAACAAAGAGTACAAATAGCTGAGGAATTATAAGAATTAGAAAAAATGGGAGTTCAAAACGTTAGAGAAAGTTTAGCTCTCAATCAGCTACAACAAGAACATGACATGAGAGAAGGAGTCAAACCAACTCCAAGCAGAATCCTTGCAACACTTCGGCTAGGTCCAACGGCAGAACCGGAAAATCTCAACAAGAATTTGTAAGCCAACCGATTAAGAAGAGATTGTGCAGACCGCCAGGAAGAAAGAAGCTACAAGAAATCCCAAAGCTCAACCTAGCCACAATGGCCATAAAGAGGAAACCCAAGCAGGGACCACTGCCCTCAAAATGAAGGTTGGATGCGGACAATCTCCAAGAAGGCACATGCGCTTTAGAAAATCAAACTTTCCCTCAGAATGAGGAGATCAATTCAGATGACAGAGCTTCTCAAAGGAACAGTACATATATGGATTTTCAAGATCCGTCAGGTCCGATTCCTTAAAATAACTAGTTGAAACGGTGATATTACTCGGTTTTAATGCCTTATAGTGGGAATTTATACTTACTATTTGGCATTATCCGAGAATTTTGGATTCTATGTGTTCGGGTCGTTCTGGAGTAAAATGATGGATTTCAGAAGGTTTCAGGTGCAAAATGGCAAAGTATGAAAACTAAGGGATCGTTCTAGATGTAAAATGATTGATCCGTGCAGTACGTGTGAAGAGATCCCTATATGCACTCAAATTATGAAACTGTCAAGGATTGGGGAATCCCATGACAGTCCGACGTTTGAAAGAGATCCAAGGAACGATCTCTCATGACATCTTATTCCTCTCAGAGACAAAGAATCAAGATTTTTTGTTCTAAAAAATTGTTTTCTTTAGGATTCAAATATCATGTAATTGTACATCCCTACACTAGAGGGGGAAGAGGCCTTGCTGTATTTTGGAAATAAGGATTATCAATGATTCACATCTCTGCATCTGATCATTTAATCGATATGAATGGTTCTTACGAAGCCTCTTCCTTTTTTATATAATTTATCTATGGCAATACATATAAAAATCAACGCAGGGAACTATGGAAACACCTAATCTCAATATCAGAATCTCGCATAGAACCATGGCTATCAACATGAGATTTCAATGATATACTCAACCATAAAGACAAAAGAGGTGGCCCTCTAAGAGCAAAAGGAACATTCAATAGACTTTCGAAATCTATCCTCCGAATGTGGTTTCTTTGATCTAAAACATTCATGCAATCCTCTCTCTTGGAGAAGAGTTCGGTACTCACATAAAGTCTGGTGCAGGTTAGATAGAGCAATTGCAGACAGCTGTTGGTTCAACTGCTTCCTATATAGCCGAAGTGAAAACTTAAAGTTTGAAGGATCGGACCACCAACCTATTGTAACTTATTGTGACCTAACCAAGAAACTTAATAGAGGAACTTTTTTTATTTGATAGACACCTAAGAAATCATGAGGAAGTGAAGGCACTAATAAACAAAGAATGGAATTCAAGTCCATATTTCTTTGTGGAAAAAGAAATATAGCGAGTAAGAGGAGTTATAACCAAGTGGAGTAAACAACATCAAAACAACAGTAAAAAGGAAATTGACAGAATAAAAACACTCATAAAGAAAGCTTCAACTGACCTTTTAGCATATGAAGAAACAATTCAAGGATTAACAAAGACCCTAAACAAGGCGCATGAAGCAAATGAGGATTTTTGGAAGCAAGAAGCCGACTCATATGACCACAGCTTGGAGAACAGAAATCGGGCTACTTTCATGCGATAACTAAAGGACGAAAAGCACAAAATATCATATTGGTAGTGGAAGACGAACACGAGAATGTTTACGACAAGGAAGAATATATCGTCCAAACAATCGCTAACTACTACCAAAATCTATTCACGACGATACCTCATCACAGAGAGGAGATTGTTAATTCTGCCTTATCACCAAAAATAACATAAGAGGAGAACAAAATGTTAATCAGAGAACCATCCAAAGAGGAAATCCGCAATGAAATGTTTAGCATTCACCCCGACAAGGCGCCTGGACTTGTCAGATTCTCAGCCAACTTCTTCCAAGCCAATTGGAATACAGTTGAAAAAGATATAGTGGCAGGAATTAAAGAGTTATATGACCTTAGAACTATACCAAAGAGACTCAACAAAATACATGTTCGTTTAATCTCAAAAATTCAAAGAGCAAGGAAAGTGGCCGATTACAGACCTATAGTAATGTGTGCCATAAGGTTTTCTCCAAGATTATCACTAAAAGACTCCAACCGATCCTACACTCACAAGTCTCTGAAAATCAATCGAATTTTGTACCAAACTGCGCAATATCAGAAAACGTTTGATAACTCATTAAGTCTTTCATTTCCTCAAAGCTTCTAAGTCGGAAAAACATTATTCCATGGCAGTGAAGACGGACATGTCCAAAACATATGACCGTATCGAATGGGACTTCGAACTGGTATTAAAGAGACTAAGATTTCATGAAAAGTAGATAGATTGGGTTATGCAATGCATCACAATGGTCTCTTTCTCCTTCCTCATCAATGGAGCGGAACAAGGAAAAGTCTATCCTCAACGAGGAATTAGACAAGAAGACCCTCTCTCCCCATACTTATTCATCTTGTGTAGCGAAGTACTCTATGGACTTTTCCACCAAGCGAAAGAAGAGGAAGCCTTAACGGTATCCAGGTAGCCACAAATAGTCTGAGAATCAATCATTTACTCTTTGCGGATGACACAATTTTTTTTGTGCAAAACGTCACCAAAGAGTATAAAGACCCTTAAACACATCTTACGACAATACGAACAAGCCTCCGACCAACGAATCACTGTCCAAAAATCGGCCATTACTTTCTTGGGGAAAGCTCTTGATTCCCTAAAAGAGCGTGTCAAAGCAGTTCTCCAAAGAACAAATGAAGGTGGAGTTGGGAAGTATCTAGGACTCCCGGAACACTTTGGAAAGAAAAAAGAAGGATCTTTTAACGGCAACCGTGGACCGCATTAGGAAAAAAGCAGCAAGTTGGACCAATAAATTCCTTTCACCAGCCGGGAAACTTGTAATGCTCAAAAGCGTGCTATCATCAATGACATCTTATGTTATGTCTTGCTTCCAACTACCAAAATCTCTTTGTAATCGCATTCAATCCGCAGTAATCCGGTTTTGGTGGGATGCAAAACCGAGTGAAAGAAAGATGGAGTGGATCTCTTGGAACAAAATAGCTCAACCAAAATTGAGTGGAGACTTAGGTTTTTGGAAAATCAAAGCTTTTAACACAGTGCTCCTCGATAAGTTATGATAGAGAATTCTCTAAAACCCAGATTGTCTGCTAGCTAAAACACTCAAAGGAAAATATTATCAAAATCACCACTTTCTGGAAAGTCAAGTCCCAAGCTCATCTTCCCATGGATGGAACGAAATACATCACGAAAAAAGTCTCCTTAAGAAGATTCTAGGTTGGACAGTAGAGACAGGTGAAAACATCCAAATCTGGACTGACCACTAGCTCACATCATCCCAACCGCTAAGTCCAATGGGCCCACCTACTAAGGAGAGCCAAAATCTTCATTTTTCCACTCTTATCTCTCCACGAAGGGGAGAATGGAACAATGACCAAATCCAAAAGCTGCTACCAGCTTTCGAACCACTCATTCTTAAGATAAGACAAAGTAAAAGATTGGTACCGGATAAAAGAATCTGGTTGAAAATACTCTCAGGAGAGAATACATAGCGAAGTCCGGCTACTTTGTTGTACTAGAGAATGAACCAAGGACAGAGGAATTACAAATTAATACCCAGATAAACTGGAACCAAACAAAATGGAAGGTGAAATGCTCGAACAAGATCAAAACTTTCGTATGGCAAGCTATGAGAAATGCACTCCCCATGAGAGAAAATTTGAGAGCATGTGGACTACAAGTCGAAAGACAATGCAAAATTTGTAATGAACCAGAAACACTCGCCCATATACTAATCAAGTTCCATTTCATAGACAAAGTATGGGCAGAAGCTCCTTTCTTATCTAGGCTATCACTCCCACCAGACCTCACCTTTGGAGAGGGCTGGAAGTTTCTACATGGGCGTATTTGTCTCCCACCAACCGGAATCAACTCCACCTCCCTTGCAGCATGGATCTGCTGGAGCCTCTGGAAGGTAAGAAGATAAACCAATCACGACAAAGGAAACACTCCATATGAAAATTACAGGAGCGAAAAAATGGCAAGAAGCTAAATCACATTAGGAGAAAACATCAATAAAGGCCGTAAGGGTAGACAACCAGAGTTTTCAGGCGGATTGGTTTTAAAAATTGATATAATTTTAAGCATTTGATAATACCATTTTTTAGATTTATTTTGACGATAAATTTGTCTTTATAAAGAACTATAAATAAAGTTTCCCATCATGATGTTGAAAGTGAAAGTGAGAAAACATGACGCTGATTGGAAACAGAGTACTGAAGCAAATCAGGAAGCTGATGCGAACAAAGAA
>OVBE01009669.1:0-14411 GCA_900406425.1 Iberis pinnata
AAACTACAAAAAAATCAGAAAATAAATAAAATATTTAAATTATATATAATTTTGAAACTATATCTAAATTATAAATAAACAAAAAATGGTAACCAATGTATAATAGATTGTAGAGAATTTAAACTTTTATCAAAAAAATTTCAGTATAAGAATATTAAAAAGTATTTTTAGAATTGTTAATTTTAAAAGTATTTAAAAATATAAAATCTACATAAAAATATTGAAAGTAAAAAAGTTAAATCAAACACTAGGTATCCTAGATATTAGTGTTAAGGTTTATATTTTTAATTACACAAACTATCTTCTTGATTATAGACTAATATAAGGGGTGTTATTGGTTATGAAGATTTAATGGATTTTGAAATCCATGCGAAATCATGTGTTATTCGTTTAATGATTTATAAATCTTAAATGAAATCAAGTGTTATTCGTTTAATGATTTATAAATTCTAATTGAAATCCAGTGTTATTCGTTTAATGATTTGATATTGGATTTCAAATTTCACTTTGTATTTTAATGGATTTGGAAGGATTTCAAAGTTAAAAATACAAAGGACCAAATCCAAACATAAAACATGGTATTTCAAAATCCAATTATTTTAAAATCCATAAATTTCTAAATTCTTATGGATTTATAAATCCATTAAAATACCATAACCAATATCACCCCTAAGTATAAAGAGATGTTCAATCAACCTCTATCAGCGAAACAAGCATGGAAGGTGGTACAAGAACCTGAAAGTACCAAAAGGAACAAATATCTCTTACACGGCGGAGACCTTCTAAACAGAAGGATACATTTGAAAGTTGGCAGTGAAAGCACCATCCAAGTCTTGAAAGATCCGTGGATTGAGGGATCAATCATGCGTCCAACATTAAAAGTTAGAAGAAGTTAAATCGCAATGGATCTATTCAGTAAAGTCATAGATGTGGTTAGCTAATCAAGCAGTAAACAGAGAAGCAGTACAAGAAGCAAACAGAGCAACTTCCTTGCCTAGCTGTTTTAAAAAAGGAAACATTAAAAATTTAAATTTTCCGAAGATCAAGATTTTTATTTGAAAAATCCCTTTAGGGATCTTTCCGTTTGTCGACAAAAGTAGAGGCCTAAGAATTGATTCATTTCTGTTAAATCTGTGGGCGAGAAGAAAAATCGATTAACCACATGTTGTTTATTTGCTGACCAGCTCACCGAATCTTGGCTTTCTTAGGGATACCTCACCCTCCATAGGCTTTTTAATCAGGTTTAGATACAATCCTAAGTGAAACCTATTTACGCCTGAAACAGATACGAGAAACAAAGCTAGCAGAAAACAATCTCCAAAGCTTAAATCCCAAATAAGTGAAGATAATACAAACCAAATTGAAACTAAAATAGGTTGAAGGGTTAGCACGTGAAACAGACTCGAAGAAAAGAAAAGAAAAATGGCTGAGACAAGCAAGAAACAAATTTTGGGACAACCACAAAGCGCTAAAACAATAATTCCATGAAATGTAAATAACCTCAATAATTTGGCGCGCCCTTCTATTGCGAAGCAGAAAGCTATCTCACTAACAAAGGAGGAGCAACTCCACCGGCAAAATAACCTCCATTAGAGATGAGGAACCTGTGAACCACTAGAAAGGGCGACAGAAACTAACAAGAGAATAAACGCCTTAAGAAATGTCAATGAAGATGAAGACTTCAGACCGATCTAAAAAATAGAGACAAAGAGCGATGCTACCACAGCCGGAGAACACTAAATTGTAGACGACAAAAAGAACAAACGTTTCCGACTAAATTTAATAGGGACCAATACGAAACATCAATTGTCTCAAAACAGAGACAACTACAACCAAGCCTAAGCACCCTAATCCAAACCATAAGGGGCATAACTAAAAAAACTGCAATCAAACTGAAATCTAGGGACTAGGAGCAAAGACGAGAAATGAGAGAGCTAGCCAATACCATAAATCACAGCCAACCAAAAAATCATAAACCAAAAGCTTCAACTCGTCGGAACCGATAATACAAGGACCCACCGATGGAAACCCAACTCTAGAGGAAAGATCTGAGCCCCAGTCCAAAGTTGGCCCAAGAAAAAGAGAAATCGCACCGACAAAAGGTTGGAGGAGGACGACCAAGAAGATGGGACAAAGGAGGGGGAGACACCACTGGTGGAGAGGGACGTTCACTGAGGAAAACCCCCCAGGTTGTTTGCCAAGGAGACTAGCGTCCATCTACAGCTGCTGATGCAACCACCACCACCCATCTCGCGTCTACCTACTCTCTGTTTCGAATGCAAATTTTCACAACTCCACGCCTTGAGAACGCAACACAAAAGAAGCAACATTGAAAAATAAAATAAGAACGTTGAAAAAGATATCGGCAGCAGTGCTGAATGAGCCGTCCGCTGACAGTCACAAGTTCAAAGAAAATGAGTAGCGATCAAGGGTGGACACACATGGTGAAGTGAGGTACACATGCACTGAAATACTTTTTAAAAGAAACTTTTTATCAGTCCATCATATTCAGTTCTCATCCCAATTAAATTTAAAAGGATAATACTTCTATGCAGAATAAAAAAACCTACTAAAAAAAAATTGAAGCTTATTCCTTTTATCATCGCTGATGTCAGCATGTCATGCACGTTGCTGAAGCTTTTTTAACTGTGTAAATTTGTATTTTTAATATTTTTTATAACTTTGTAACTAGTTTATGTATATCGAATGTTTATATATTAGTATATTACGTTTGGTTGAACACAGTCGAACGAAGTTGTTTAGTAGAATGTAGAAACACATTTCTACAGGAAATCAATAAAATTAACAATTATAGTATTAAATTTTTTATAACATTAATACTATTCTATTTTATTGTAATAGTTTCTGTTTTAGAATAACATCTTTTTTGAAACATACAAAATTGAGAGAAGTTAAAACAAAATTATGATTTAGAGTTTAATCATTTTTCATGATTTATGTACTTTTTAATAATTTGTGATTGTAATTAATTTTATATTATGTTGTAATTTAGTTTAGATAATATTTATTTTTGAAAAAAGTATAATCAAATTGTTTGGTAATTTGTTTATATTTTTTTGTTTCTTAAAAAATTTCAAGACAAATAAAGAAATATTATAAAAGAAAGTTTGCATCGACATGTGAAAGTGAATCTCCGGCTAATTTGGATGATTTGCCTTGGAATCCTGCTGCTAGGATAAAAAATTGTAATATCATCCTAATGAAAGAGATGATGTAAGACATAAATATATGTTTATAGGTCCTTGTCAACCTCATGATCATGATTTTTCTATACCACTCAATTCCTCTTGGTTTGATCTTCATGCTAATTGGTAATATAGTGTGAAAGAAGACATTTGTTTTATTTGCTACATTTTCAATGATTACATTGAAAATAAATGTGGAAGTGAGGCATTTGTGACAAAAAGTTTTGATAGTTGGCACAAGACAGAAAGATTACATAGTCATATGGGATTGGTGAATAGTTATCATAACAATGCATTAAAACGATATGATGATCGAACGAAACAAGGTCAATCAATCAAGCATGATTTTTATAAGCAAGATGATGATGTAAGAAACAAATACAAGATTAGATTGGATGCTTCAGTTGATGCTTTTAGATATTTGCTGCAACAAGGATTAGCTTTTCGAGGTCATGATGAGACTGCAAAATCATATAACATGGTGATATTATTCGATTTTAACACAATTTAGTGCGCATTTATGTCTAATGTTATGTGTTATCTAAGCGTTTTTCTTGCAATTTGGTGTCTTTTACATATTATTAGGTGTTAGGGTCGTTTTGGATTTCAGAGCAATTCATAAGATATTGGCTACGTTCGAAAGGAAGGAACGATCGTTCTCATCAAAGCAGAATGGCCACATACAAGAAGAACGTTTGTTCTTGATAGAAATAGAATTTAAATCCTAAAACTATACTGTAGAGAACAGATCACTATAGCATAGATATGATCGAATCCCACAGAGACCATACAGCACGACTTTCAGTTTAATCTCGAATCAAGCTAAGACAATAAATATAAGTGTTTGTAACTTAAATAAATCAATAACTAAAGCTAACGTTTGTGAGCATTAAAATAAAAACATCAGGCAATAGGGAATTCCACAGGTATTCAGGTTTAAAAGCTCAGGTTAACATGCATGATTTAACTTTGAAAATAGTTCTCAACATGAAAGAAAATAGTCGAATAATCTCCTCTCGGAGTATTAAAACCTATGTTCGAATTACTAAAGACAAACTCTCACCGTATTTAGATAATTCAATCAAGCATTAAGTTCATATTCAATTGTTCATAAGCATTCAGTACAATACTCTCGCAAGTAAGAACACTTACTCATCTAGACTAGATCAGCCTTTTAAACCAAATCTCTTTGCATTTATCAATATAATATTAATGAAATAGGTTATCACTCTAATTCAATCATTAAGAATAAGTCTAGACTAAGAACCTAACAATTTCAATCCTTTTTGTTAAACACTAACATTCAAACTTGGTTTTCTTGGAAAACCCAAAAACCTAACTATAGAACTACTCATATATTGACAAGCAAACACAAATCAATATCAAAGAAGAACACATAATCATAAAACAAGAATAGATATTGGTATAAATCAAGATTCAGAAAAACTTCTCCAAAAAGGGTTTTGTAATTCGTCTTCCTCACTAAAACTAGAATAGAATAAAGCTTAGGTTAAAATAAAAGTAAGCCACAAAGATTTTATAGTGTGAAATAAAATAAAATAAGAAAACTATATAAGTTTGAGGACACATGTGCAAAATAATGGAAATTATCCAAATTTTTTGCTGGAGGCTAGATTGATTGGTCTGGGCTGGATTAATCGGTCTGGGTGCTCCGGGTCGGTCTGGATGGATCGGTCCAGCCTTGGACCGATCGGTCTAAGTTTTCTGATTTTTCTAGAGAGTTTGTACTAGTCGGTCTGGACTGGACCGATCGGTCTGGACTGGAGCGGTCGGTCTAGACTGGACTGGTTGGTCTGGACTAGACCGATCAGTCTGGACTGGACCGATCAGTCTGGATTGGACCGATCGGTCTGGCTTGCACCTGCTTCATCTGCGAGCCAGCTTGACCAATCTTCAGTAAAATAGTCACAACTCTTGAATGCACCGATGGCTCGACTTCAAACCACTTTCATATGAAAGCTAACTCACGTGGCTATCTTACATTAAAATTTCAGCTTCATCCATCGGTAGTAACATCCTCAAACATTGGAAAACTTCTGAAATTTCTGTCAGATTCTACATCTAAATACGCCAATTTGCATCCAAAACGTCCTGAACACCTAGAAACCTGTAAAACATACCAATTATGTAGAGAAAAGTCCGAATAACATTGAATAACAAGCATAAATGCTTACTATAAAGCGTTAAAACTGAGTAATATCAGTTCTCCCTTAAGAACCATCGTGCATCTGCTCCTGGAAATTTACGGATGAAGAGATCGATCGTTCCCCATCAGAACGATCAATCTAAAAGAAGACCAAAACAATCATTCTCTTCCAGAACGATCGTTCCCTACACCTGAGAAGACTTAGAAAATATCCAATTTTTCTACTTTGGTTCTCAATCCTATTATTGTTTTTCCTATTTTATTTATTTTCCTTTCAGACTATAAAATCAATTTGGTTGAGTTTTATTTTCTTTACGCTTTTATAATTCTAGCTTACAGAGAGACAAATAAAAAAATTGTATTTGGAGAAGATTTTTGAACACTTTCTTTGATTTATAATATATTTTATGTTTTTAATGATGTGTTCTTCTTTGATATTGCTTTGTGTGAACTTTGTCATGTCTGAGTAGTTCACTAGTTAGGTTTTTGGGTTTTCCAAGAAACCAAGTTCGACTGTTAGGGTTATTTATAAACGGATTGAAATCTTTTAGGTTTTTAGTCTAAAATTGATCTTAATGCATGAATTAGAGTAGCTAACTAGTTCACTGAAATTAGTTTGATAAACACAAAGGGATTTGGTTTAGAGATCTGACCTAGTCTAGATGAATAAGTGTCTTTGCTTGCGAGAGTATTGTCTTAGAGGCTTATGAACTTATCAAATATGAACTGTAATGCATGTTTGAATTATCTAAATACGGCGAGAGTTTTTCTTTAGTAATTCGAACATAATGACCTAATACTTCGAGAGAAGATTAGTGTAAATTTGTCTTTTGAGTTGAGAACTATTTTCAAAACAAAAATCTTTGCATGATAACCTAACTTTTAATCATGGATACTTGTGGAATTCCATATTACCTGACGCTTTTTGTGGGAACCAAAATTCGCACTGTTGATTTACGTTAGTTAAGGGAAGTCAATAAAACCTTAACTATCCCAGAGGTCCCGGATTTCTGCTAAGCCAAACGTATACGAGATCATAACAAGGCGATAAACAATAAAAATACGAAGAGGGCGAAAGGGTTTCTTACTCCCAAATCGTATGAGCGTGTTACAACCAGATGATAGCCTCATCTGCAAAATTTGTTGGCGAGTGTCCTAGATCTAACAACGGAGACTGATAAACATAATTGAATCGCACCTCGCTAATAAGAACGGAAAAATAACCTAAAGCCCTAAGTATTTTGGTGTGTGGAATTGAACGTATCTATGCCCTTCCTCCTCATCTCTCTTATATAGGCGCCTAAGTTTGGTTTGCTTTCCTTTTTCGCCTCCGACTCTTCCGTGGAAATCTTCATTTTCGAGTTTATTCTCTTGCATACACATTCCTTTTTAGATTTCTTCTATTTCTGTAAGTCTTACGGAACAAGCTACGACTATCATCGTACTTGACCCGAATTCTCTTCCGACGATGTAACTGGGCGGTTATCGCGTTTTAGGCCCCTTTGGGTTGTTTTTCGGTTTAGACAATTTTAACAATTTCTATTGGAGAAACGGACTTTTATACAATGATATGATGCGGGTTCCACAATATTATAATTTCAATCGTATCAGTCAGATAACGTTGTTGTCCTAGTTAGCCGTTATCATTGTATATAATTAATAAACAGGAATGTGTCTTTGTGTCCGTTTCGGGGAACGATAAATTTAATCACTTTACACGATTAAATCTTATACAAAAATTTTTTTCGATTCTTTCGCAAATCGTAAGATATAATTGTATAGATAGGAAAACTTTGATATTCAAGCTGACCGTTACTGTTTATACGATTAATTTAAAACTTATACGAAAAAAATGAGTTTTACGGTTTCATTATAAAATTCCAACGGAAGCTTGATACGACACGAAATGAGAGATGATTTTTCCGAAGAGATACAAATTGTATGTCATTCAGCTCTCCAATTGTCGAGTTCAATGCGTATGGTTCAGCTGAATGCGTATGATTCTGCTCGCCAATTGGCGAGCTGAACGCATATGGTTCAACTCGCCAACTGGAAAGCTGAACATGTATTGAAAACATGCCAAACATACATATGTAAATATGTATCATAAACCGTGTTATCCATAAATGACAAGATTCGGCATGGTTAGTTTGTTTCATATTTCACGGCATGGTTAGTTTGTTTCATTGATCGGGATGATACGACTAATGCGGTTTGATGTTCAGACCGAACGATTACTATTTTGTGAAAGATTTTAGGCATTGATTTAGTCGTGACTGTTTTTGACCCCAACACTTTTTATTAATTATTTATTTTCTTTTAGTTTCAGTTATTTCTTTGATTCAGTTACAAACAACTCTTTTGTCATGTCTTAACTTGATTCATCATTAAAGTGAAAGTATCTTCTTTGGACTCTTTGGACTAGACCCTCGTCTATATTATAT
Organism: Iberis pinnata; assembly: GCA_900406425.1. NCBI lineage: Eukaryota > Viridiplantae > Streptophyta > Magnoliopsida > Brassicales > Brassicaceae > Iberis > Iberis pinnata. The sequence continues at coordinate 7,818 of OVBE01009669.1, forward strand.
TGATTTGTTCTCTGTATTTAGATTATGATTAAATTATGACCCTATCAAAATTTTGGTGTCATTTTCGGAGACCAAGACAATGACCAAGACAATGACTTTCAAGTCTTCTTTAGAGTTTAGTCTAGTATTTTATTTTATTTAGTGCTTACTGCGTTTCTTTCTTCTTGATTTTGTTTTTACAAGTGCATGACCAGATGATATGAGAAATCCAAGGAATTTTTCAACCTCAATAACGCGGAATTTTTGAAGTTAGAACACTTAAACTGGAAAGCAAAGAAGAACACAAGCTCATCCAACACAATGGTTGATAACGTTGATCTTAATAATGTAGTCTTACCCGAAAGTCCAAAAAACTTTCCTCCTCCCCAAGGGGATAACAGCGTGTTATTAAACCCATTAAGATGAGGAGCTAATTGCAATCATGTGCAACAAGGACAACTACAAGCTGGTGATTGTAATCATATGGAACCAAACTACATTCGTGTGTACAATCCGGTCTTTAATCGCCTAGTTCAAAATGAGCTTCTTGTTGGAGATTTTAACAACTCTGAAACATTCTTGGCTAAAATAAATGTTATTTGACCTCGACAAATTCAACGTCAAAACTACCAGTTTCCTTTCCAACTCATCTAGCTGATTCGCCAAAACCAATTCCATGGTTTACCCACTGAGAACCCCATAGACCATATTGACAACTTTTAAGACATCTACAACATCATTCAACTCAATGGAGTCTCAATAGATTTCATGCATTACAAGCTTTTTAGCCACTCTCTAGCGGAGAGAGCACTTAGGTGGTTGAAATCCTTACTTGATGTATCTATTCAAACTTGGTATGATTGTAGAGCCAAGCTTCTCAGCAAATTCTTCACAACCACCAGGACTCACACTCTGCGAAACAAGATCTCTAGGTTTCCACAATGTGATGTATAGTCTTTCTTCGAAGCTTGGGAATGATTGAAGGAAAATCTTTGTGACTGTCCCCATCATGGTTTCTCATACTTGAGTCTCCTCAACACTTTTTACAGGGGATTTAATCAAAAGTACTAACTTTCATCGGATACAGCCAGTAATGGTGACTTCATGACTAAAGTTATCCCAGATGTTTATCAACTGATAGAGAACCTGGCTCACAGAAACAATAACCACTACCTAGACTTCAATAGAAGAACCAAGGAAACCACTTATGACTCCTATGAACTTGCAAAAATGAAAGAATTGCTTACTCAGCTTCTTAAGAGTCAAAACCAAAAACATGTCAATTTCTCTGAAGATATAGATGCTGCTTGTTTTGCTTTCCAAGAGCTAGACAATGAAGTTGCTGAAGAAGAAGTGAGCTACATAAACAACCACGGTCAAAGGGTGTACAATCAAGGTTACAATCAAGGATACAATAAGAATCATCCCAACCTTTCTTGGAAAAGAACCAATGTTGAGAATCATCAAGATCATAATTACCCATAGCAGCCAAAGACTATTGTGCAGAATTCTGGTAAATCATTTGGTCTTAACTCATGAGGTAGTGGTTTCCAAGGAAACCAAAACAGGAGCTTTGTGAAAATCTCCAATTCAGGCGGTTTTCAACAGACTTCTTAGCCTATATTTCAACAAGCACTTCCACCTCAAGCTTAGCAAGGAAACTTGATGGAGATGATGCTCAAGCAACTCTTGGAAGGACAGCCGCAATCTCAAAGAAACTTCAATGAGTTAAACCAAAAATTCGAAACTCTCTCTACACATCTGGAAGTTGATCATGATGTATTTTTCTTGTTGGTCGATGAGTCTTCAGATTAATATGATGAAGAGAAAATGGTAATGGTTTTTCGCGTTGTTGATAAAAAGGAATAGTCAAAGAATGATTTATCGGTCTCATTCATGTTAAGGAAATTTCTTATGCAACACTTAAATATGTTGTGGATTCATTGTTTACTAAACATGGATTGAGTATGAAAAAGTTAAGAGGACAGAATTACGATGGTACAAGTAATATGAAGGGTGAATTCAATGGGTTGAGATCTTTGATTTCAAGAGAAAATGGTTCTGCATATTACATCCATTGTTTTGTTCATCAACTTCAATTGGTTGCCGTGGCAATTGTTAAAAAACATTTTTAAGTGGGAGATTATTTTTTACATGATTTATGTCTTGCTAAATGTTGTTGGAGCTTGGGAAGACCATCGTAATAAAATAGAAGAAGGAATAATAAGTCATGGTGAAATAAAAAGGAAAAGGATTAAATCAAGATATTTCACTTCAACGACCTAGTAGTACTCGTTGGGGTTCTCACTACAAAATTTTATTACGCTTGTTTGATTTATTTCCTTCTATCATTAAAGTTCTTGAGTATATCGAAAGTGAAGGGACTGATAATATCAAAATACGTCAAGCTAATGGTCTTCTCAAATTTTTCACACATTTGACTTTGTGTTCTGCTTGCAATTGATGTTGTTTATTCTTAGGCTTACAAATAATTTATCAATGAGTTTACAAAGGAAATATCAAGATATTTTGAATGCTATGTCTCTTGTGTAATCCACCAAGCAACAATTATGCAAGCTCAGGGATAATGGCTGGGACTCTCTGGTGAACAAATTTTCTTCCTTTGTGAGAAACACAACACCGGATTGATCATTATGGAAGAAGTATTGATCCAAAGAAGCCAAGAACAAGAATCAACATTACAAACTTGCATCATTATCAGGTGGAGTTTTTTTACACTATATTTTTTATGCAAATTCAAGAGTTTAATGATCACTTTGATGAAGTAAATATTGAATTACTTGGTTGTACTCCATCTCTAGCCCTATTGATTCATTTCACGAGTTTGACAAATTACAAGTTGTGAGATTGTCTGAGTTTTATCCAGAAGATTTTAGTTCCATGGAGCAGATATCTCTTGAGTATGAACTTGATGTTTACATCGACAATATCATAGATGATGAAAGGTGTGCTAATTTAAAAAAATCTTGGATATCTCGCTTGTGTGATAATAGAGGCAAGAAAACATCTTTCATATCCTCAAGTTTATCAGCTTTTGAAGCTATTTTTAACTTTACATGTAGCCAATGCTACAATCGAGAGATATTTTTGTGTAATGAACATTTTGAAGACTATATTACGAAACCGCATGAGCAATTAGTTTCTAACCGACTGTCTGATTTTTCTTATTGAAAAGGAACAATTTGATAATGTGATAAAATATAGTAGAATAACTTTGTAGGACTTTTTTAATATTTTAATCTTTTGTTTTAGTTGTAAACATTTTATCATCATATTTAATAATTAAATTACTTAACAAATTATTCCCCCAATTAACTAAAATTATGGATCCGCCCCTTGCGGCGATCCCCTAAAAAAAGAGAAAGGAGCAATACTAGGGCTCTCTTTTTTCCCAATAAATTACCTTTTTCTGTTAAAAAGAAAGTTTCTTCTTTACAAAAAAATTGCGTTCGTGTATGAGCTTGGTTTGAAGGCGTACTTCATAAAACTGCAACGTAGGAAAAACAAATCTGCAGTTTGGTGAAAAATATTGCAACGTAAGAAAACAAATTTGCTGTTTGGTAAACAAAAATGTAGCATAAGAAAATAATCTCCAGTTTGGTAAACAAAACTGTAAATTTATCCTCAAAACTACGTTGTATGATTTAATCATAAAAAAAACTGCAGCATAGGAAAACAAATATGCAGTTTGGTAAACAAACTACAGCATAGAAAAACAAATATGTAGTTTGGTAAACAAAACTGTAGCATAGGAAAACAAATATGCAGTTTGGTAAACAAAACTGCAACATTATCCTCGTATGACTTAATCATTAAAAAAAACTACAACATAAGAAAACAAAACTGTAGTTTGGTAAACAAAACTGCAACGTAGGGAAAAAATCTGCAGTTTGGTAAATAAAACTACAGCATAGGAAAACAAATTTGCAGTTTGGTAAACAAAACTGCAACATTATACTCAAAACGATATCGTATGATTTAATCAACTCCTTTTCTATAAAATTGATTTGGAGATCGTAAAACTTAGGGTTTCTCTTCGATATTGAGAGGAAAGTTTAGTTTTGGAGATGGGGAGGTATAGCTACAGCCTTAGCGATCAAGAAAATGCTCATGGTTTCGGTCCTTAATCCATCGACGAAGATGATGTCACGAGCCATCCTCCACTTGCAATGCAATTTGATTAAGTGAGGAGACTACGTCTGTATAATGGTACGGACCCTGCTGAATATGGGATGCCAACAATGTGTTACTATAGTGAGGATGTTATCATTGAAAATGCCACTCGTTTACCGAATCCGGGAAGATGTTCTACACATGTCCTATTCGAGATGTAAGTGTTGTTCTTAATTAGTGAGTCATATCACTCACTGTAATTTTTCGTTTTAGGTGGGGAGGTTCGATCTATTACTCTTCCACCTCGTTGTGATACTAAGTGTCATGTGTTAGGACGGTTAGTGCCATTTCTAGAAGTGGTGGGACGTGGCAGTCATGAAAGAAATGAAAAAGATGACAAAAAATGTTTAGGAATAGTCTGACTTGGATCTTGTAGAATAGGTGAAGAAGATGGAAAAGATGGCAGCTCTGCAAGACCAAATACTAAAGACTACAGTTGATATTGTTGTGTTGAAGATGAAGATCAAGATGGTTTGTATTGGTATTGTTGTGGTTGTAGCTTTTATAGCGGTCTAACTGTTCAAGTGATTGCAACATGTATTTTCTTAATTAGTTGTTTGTTGTGCGTCTTTTATGCTAGACTTGTGATTCAAAACATGGTATGGATGTCTATGTTATTATAGCAAATATGCAATTTCAATAAAGAACTGCAATATAAAAACTAATTACAATGCTCGCCTAGGACATATTCTCACGTCCCATGATGGTTCTTAAATAGATTGTCATCTTCCTGTAGGATGTATTTTTTCGCCCCAAAAACGTAATCAAGGACGTAACATGGGATGAGATTGAGATGAGATGAGAATTTTCTTCAAAAAATGTTCTAAGTTCAAAAAACTCTATAATAGAGAAACAAAACTACAATAGAGAAACAATTATGGGGAAAAAGTTTATTAGTGTCTGCACATATAGTGGGTTTGGAAATTAGAGCACACATATGAACCGTGCTGATTAATTTCTTTACTCTATAAAATTTAAATTTGCATACCCACACTTGAAAGTCTTTGTTTATAACTGCTTTGACCGTAATGGCGTTAACTTCTCTGTTAGCACGAGTGATTTGGATGTTGAGGTGGACTGAGTGAAAAACACGATGTTCACATGTACAATTTATTTAAAATGCTATAGTTTTTTAAAAGAAAACAACTGTTTTATATAGAAAACGATAAAATAGTCGACCTAGAATCAGTTATATTTAAAAACGACGTTTTTTACTGTTTAATACTGTTATTTTTATTAAAAACTGATAGCGTTTTAATTAGTTTATACATATGAGCATATGTGTTTTGTCACTCAGTCCACTTCAATATCCGAATCATCCACGTTAATAGAGTACTCCATGTCGTACGGTCAAAACACTTATAAGCAAATACCTTTAAGTGTGTGTATACAAATTTAAATTTTAAAAAGTAAAAAATTAATTAGCACGGTATATGTGTAGTTCTAATTTTTTTATTCATTATATGTGCACATACTAATAAATTATTCTGCAATAAAAAAATAATTTTGTAATAAAAAAAAAAATTCTACCACGAAAAACTCAAATTTTAGTTTTTTTAACTAAATAAATAGATCTATCATGAATTTTAATTATCTGCAATACAATCCTCACATATATTCAAAAATCTACCGTTAAAAAGATTTCGTAAAAATTGTCGCCTTAAAAGTGAAAGGTAAGATGAGTAGTGAAAAAAAATTGGGTTACTTTAAAATTAAATAATTGTTAACGATGAGAAAAATATTGAGATCCCTCATTAATGAGCCTCCCATTCCGCTGTCTCTTTGCTTTCACTAAAAGACAAAAAGAGTAATCACGAAACTTCTTTCCTTCTTCAATCTATCCCATCAATGGTGTCTCTCTCTTTCTTCTCTTCAGATCTCTCTTAATTCACACACTTCACTCTCTCTCAAATTCCCCAAAGCCATGTCCTTTCTTCTTCGCTCCGATCCCTTTTCCCGGATTCATCCAGAGCCTCAATCTCTTGACTCTTTCGACCACTTCGACCTTCTCCCTGACTCTCTCCTCCTTCTCATCTTCGACAAAGTCGCTGATGTTAAGGATCTCGGCCGTTGCTGCATCGTCTCCCGTCGATTTCATTCCCTCGTTCCCTTCGTTGAGAACGTTCTCGTCCGCGTTGATTGTGTTATCTCCGATGATGATTCCCCCACTGACGATCGTCGTTTCTCTCTTAATACTGCATCGATATCTTCCGCCGCCGCTGGTGGTTCCTTCTCCGCCTTATTCCGCCTCGTTTTCGCTCCTATTTTCAAGCCATTTCAGGCACTTGGTCAGTATCTTGGACCCAAACGATTACCCTCGTTGGACGCATCCTATTCAGCGCTCGGAGATGAAAGTAGCGGCGAGATCGAGCAAGGCGGCGTTACGCACCACTCACCGACGCAGGTTTTGAAAAACTTCGC
>OVBE01009670.1:0-15805 GCA_900406425.1 Iberis pinnata
ATCATTTGACAAGCATCAGAGAATGGAAGTCGAACGCTCAATTCCTTGATCATATCTGTGCATTTAGCATCTTTTAAGTCTTTTCTGGAGGTTTTAGGTTTTACTGGGTAGGGAACTTTAGGTTTGAAGACTCGAGTGAGTTCGGGAGTTCCAGAAACGGATGGACCGATCGGTCTGGCTTGGACCGATTGGTCTGATACAGCAGAATCCGAGATTTTCTTTGGACCGATCGGTCCAGCTTAGACCGGTCGGTCTGAAAAGTCCGAAAGTCCCTAGAACAGTGGACCGATTAGTCTGAAGTCTTCATAGCATTCTGGAGGTCTGGACCGATCGGTCCATGGGTGGACCGGTCGGTCTGGCCTTCTGCAATGTTTTCTTGGTTGATTGCAGACCTGAATCCTCTCTCAATTCCATATCTTCACCAAATTCATCAACCTCTTCTACCAAACCTTCAATGAAAGATTCTTTACCCTTAGCAGATGGTAAAATCTTTCCACTCCTTAATTCAATTGCATTCACATACTCTTGATTTTTCGGATTAGAATCAGACTTCCCAGGAAGAAATCCAACCGGTCTCTTGACCACTTCAGCAGTTTGGGCAACTTGAGTATCTAGGAGCTTCACATGTGTAGAAAAGGCTTCAAATTTACGGTTCAACTCTTTCATATCTCCTTGTATAACTCTTTGAAATTCTTGTTGTCCATCTGGAAGCTGCTTAAACATCAATTCAACTGAATTTCCTTGATTAGCTTGGGTATGAGGAGCTTGTTGGAATGCAGGCTGAGAGGTTTGTTGAAAACCATCTGAATTAGAGTTGGGAATGAAATTCCTGTTCTGATTTCCTTGTAAACCATTGTTCCCTGAGTTTTGACCAAATTGATTTCCAAAGTTCTGCACAAACTGATTTTGTTGATTTGGATAAGTTTGGTCTTGAGGATTCTCAACATTAGTGCTTCTCCAAGAAAGATTGGGATGATTCTTGTTGAAGGCTGGATTGTATCCCTGTTTAAACACTCTCTGACATTGGCTATTGATGTAGCTCACTTCTTCTTCAACCATAGAGGTTTCTTGTTCTTGAAATGCAAAACAAGCAACTCCAAAATATTCTATAGTATTAATGGATGGCTGAGCTTGACTCTTAAGCAGTTGAGTCAATAATCCTTTCATTTCAAAGAACTCCCCTTTCAAATCTGAGATTTCTGAGTTAGCAGCCATTACGAGAGCTTTGGTTCGGCGATCAAACTCTGGGTAATGATTGCTATTGTTGGCTGCTAAGTTCTCTATGAGACGATAAGCATATGGAACTGGTTTTTGCATGAAATCTCCATCGATTGTTGTATCTAAGGACAACTGGTACTTCTGTTCAATCCCTCTATAGAAGGTATTGAGGAGATTTACATCTGAGAATCCGTGATATGGACAATCACGAAACAGTTCTTTGAATCGTTCCCAAGATTCATAGAATGATTCCACAGAAGTTTGAGCAAAGGCAGAGATCTTGTTCCTCAAAGCATTAGTCCTAGTAGTGTTGAAGAACTGACTAACGAACCTGGATTTGCAGTCATCCCAGGTTACTATAGAGCTTGCAGGTAGAGACTTCAACCAGCGAAGTGCTTTGTCAGCTAAGGAATGGCTGAATAAGCTGCAGTGCTTGTAATCCTCGGATACCCCATTCAGTTTGATGGTATTGAAAATGTCCTCAAAGGTGTCAATATGATTCATTGGGTGCTCGTGAGGTAAACCACTGAATTGGTTGCTTCGAATCATCTGGACAAGCGAAACATGGAATTGGTATTCTCTTCGCTGAGGTTGAGGAGGTTGAATGGGGTTCTTATTAGCATAGAATGCTTGAGGATTGTTGAATGAACCAACTAGAGGATGATCTGAGCATTGAGCTGATTAACTCTTCCCAGATCTCCAAACAAGACAAAGTGTCTTGCATCAATGTTCTGAGGATGCTGAACGTTCTGAGGGTTTGGAATTTGATTTACTGGAGGAATTAGGTTTTGATTGCTCCTTGTTGGTCTTGTGGCACTTGATTGTCATTACCACCACATTGTCCTTGGTTAAAGAGTTAATTAAGCCCCATAATAGGTGGTTCTTGTTGACCGTCGAGATCGACCATATTGATTTGATGGACGATATCAACCATTGAATTGGATGAGCTAGCGTCTTTCTTTGCTTTTTGGTTTGAGCGTTCTAGCCTTGTAAGTTCTGAATTACTGAGGTTGAGTAGCGCATATGATTTTTCAGATCTTTTGTTCATACACTTGTAAGAAAAAGACAAGCAAAGAAAAACGAGATGAGTACTGAAAAATAAAAACCTTTGACGAGATTCTAATTAAAAACTAGAAAGGCACAGTTGGTCCCCGGCAACGGCGCCAAAATTCTGATAGGTTAAAAATTTAATCCTAAACTAATACTGCACAGAAAAATTAAAAGAAGTATAGTAAATGTATCGAATTCACAGAGACCAGAAATGCATGTTCAGTTTTAACTTCGAATATGGCTAAAGCGAGAATAATAGATTTGATTGTGATAAAAACGGTAATTAAAAACGGTTTAAAAACTATAATAATAAAACGCTAGGCATTAAGGAAATCCGTAGGTATTCAGGTTTAAAGTTAAGTTAACATGTAGGATTTAGATAGAAAATAGTTCTCAACATGAAAAAAGATTGTGGAATAATCTCCTCTCGGAGTATTAAACCCTATGATCGAATTGCCAGAGACAAACTCTCGCCGTCTTTTAAAACAATACTCTCGCAAGTAAAAACAATTATTCATCTAAATTAGGTCAGGTTTCTAAATCAAATCTCTTTGTATTTATTAACCTATAATCATAAACTAGGTGATCAAGCTAATTCACGCATTAAAAACAAATTTAGACTAAGAACCTATCAATTTCAATCCTACAATGTTAAACCTAACATTCAAACATGTTTTCCCATAGGAAAACCCTAAAACCTAACTAGCGAACTACTCAGACATTGACATACAATCACAAATCAAAATAAAAGAAGAACATATGATTGAAATCAATAAAATAGATATATTAAAAACTAGGTTCATAATTTCTTCTCCAAATACAGGGTTCAGGAATTCTTCTCCCAGTAAAAGCTCTCAAAGTTTACAAAAATCTAAAATAACCTAAGCCAAAAGGCTTTTATAGTTTAAAAGAAATAAAAATAAAAATAAGAAAAAGTTGGATAAACTTGAGGACTCTTTTGTAAAATATGGAAATCTTCTTAAATTCTCGCAGGCATATTGGACCGATCGATCTGAAGTCTTCGTGACTTCAATTCTTCAAATTCACCAATCTGAGACCAGATTGGTTCTTTAAAACTTCACTTAGCCAGATTCCATCCAATGAAACAACAATTCAGCACTTTTAATCCAAATCGACCCGAACACCTGAAAGTCTTTAGAAAGTTCCAATTTACAAAGAAAGGATTCAGATAATGCAAATCTAGCAGGCATAAATGCCCATTAAAATGCATTAAATCTGAGTAATATCACTTGTCCAAGACGGTGATCCCATGAAAATGTTATCGCCCACGAGACAGCGAAGAAGGTTACCCAAAAAACGATTAGTAACCTCCATTTGACCATCAGTCTAAGGATGATAGGCAGTACTTATATCCAAGCTAGTTCCTAATAAACGCCAAAAAGGGCGCAAAAAATGACTAAGAAAACGTGTGTCTTTGTCACAGACAATAATCGAAGTGGGTAACCATGCAACCTATATATCTATTTAAATGACAAATGAACAATAATGACAACATCAATGTTCTTCTTACATGCTATGGAGTGAGACATCTTTGAAAAGCGATCAACTACCATGAAAATTGAGTCAAAAGCCGTTTGAGTTTGTGGAAGACCAAGGAAAAAATCCATGCTCATTTGAGTCGCGGGTTGTGTTCGCACATGCAAAGGTAAATAAACTCTGGTATTTGTTGTTTTACCTTTAGCTTCTTGACAAACACGGCAACATGAAACAAAGCGCTCAACATCGCGTCGAAGGGTTGACCAAAAGTATGTGTGAGCAACCAAGTCAACTGTTATATCTCTACCAACATAACCTCGTTATGTAGTTCAAGAATAAGTCAGAGCCGCAAAATACAGTCAGGTACACAAAGTCGTAAGCCTTTGAAAAGGAAACCCTCGTGAAGACTAAAATCGTTGGGAATTCCATCACTAACATCGCAAAAGATAGATGCAAAAAAGGATTAGTGGGGTACATATCGAGAAAAGAATAAAAACCCGTTATATAAGCTTCCATTATCATTAACGACTCATGATGTTGACTCAATGCGTCAGAGATGCGGTTAGTAGAGCCGGCTTGGTGGCGTATCAAAGACGTGAAATGTTCTAAGAAAGAGATCCAATCCGCATGTTGCGCATATACCTTAAGCTGATTGTCAAGATTTCATAAAACATCATGATCTGTAAACAAGACAAAATCACGATGCACAAGGTAGTGTCGCCAATGCTTGATAGCTTGCACAATCACATAGAATTCAATGTCATATGTGTTGTAACGAAGACGAGCACCTGAGAATTTCTCGTTAAAGTAAGCTATAGGATGACCATGCTGACTTAAGATTGCGCCAATGCCTCACTTAGAAGCATCACAATGTAGTTTAACGGTGCTTGTAAATTCTGGTAGGCATAATATAGGCGTTGTCATGAGTTTGTGTTTGATGGTGTCAAACACCAGATTGGCTTCAGGTGTCCACGTGAATGAACCAGCTTTCATGCTATTGGTAATTTGTGCCATTATAGAATTAAATTGATTGATAAAACGGTGACAAAGGGAAGCCAATTCATCGAAGCTATGCACTCTAGTAATCGTATTAGGTGCGGGCCAAGAGTGAATAGCGTTGACTTTGGCGGGATCAACTTCAAGACCTTTACCCAAAATTACGTAACCGAGAAAATGAACCTCATCCACGCCTAATTCACACTTCTTCATACCGGAAAAAAACTTTTCACTATAAAGAACAGTAAGAACATCACGTAGGTGGAGTACATGGTATTGAAGGGAAGCGCTAAAAACGAGAATATCGTCGAAGTAAACAACTAAAAATTTGCCTATAAAAGGTTGCAACGCTTGAGTCATAACCCTCATGATTATGCTGGGCGCATTCGATAGACCGAATGGCATCAGTAGCCATACAAATAACCCTTCACGAGTCTTGAATGTCGTTTTCCATTCGTCACCCATACAAATACGAATATGATGATAGCCACTTTTAAAATCTATTTTGAAAAAATTGAAGCTAATCTGATTTGATCTAATAGATTGTCGAGGTGAGGAACGAGAAAATGATAACGCACCGTTATTTGTTGATCGCTCGACTGTCAACACACATACGCCAAGAACCAACCTTCTTTGGAATAAAAAGCACAGGCACTGCGCAAAGGCTTAAACTCTCACAAATGTATCCCTTGTGTAAGAGCTTTTCGACTTGCCGACGCAGTTCTTCATGCTCGACCAGACTCATTCTATAGTGTGGACGATTGGGTAACATGGAACCATGGATGAGATCAGTATGGTGTTGAATATCACGCATCAGAGGAAGACCTGAAGGTAACTCCATCGGAATAACATCAACAAATTTCTCCAAAAGGTTAGTAATAGTGGTGTAAGATGGCGCAAGTGATGATTTATTAACCGATGATGGTGTGATCACGGAGAGGCAGAGATACAAAACCTTTACCTTCAGCCTTTAGTTTGGCGTCTACAGCAGCAAACGAACCAAGTAAGGTGGTCTTACGTGGTGAAAGGGAAGTAACCGAATGTGAAAGTACTGGAACTTGTGTCGTGTCTTGAGATGCGGGAATCTTGTGAGATGGTACCAGAATTATGTTGTGAATCTCCTAGATAAAACCGTAGGTGTTTGTGCGACCATCATGAATATTATTGCGATCAAATTCCCATGGGCTTAGAGTACATGGCGAACGTTAATTGGAGCGACGCCACGGTAAGTCATATCTCGATAGTAAGGACTTATCAAAAAAGGGACGAGTACACGGTGGGTGATAGAAACACTAGCACCTTCCTTTAACCAACCCAAATGTAAGGAGAAGGATGTGGCTCGTGTTATAGTTGTAGCCGATCGATATCCTTGTCGAAAATAACATTACGGTAACTATCAGAATTGATGATGAAGCTGCATACTCGACCATGAATTGTGCATGTGAAGCAGAATATGTTGGTACGTAGCCATTAGTTGTCATGACGAGATGGAGTAACACAAGAGCCGTGTAATACAAAAAGATGGCCTATTGATATTACTCGGTTTTAATGCATAATATTGGGCATTTATATTTGCTATTCTGCATTATTTCGACTGTTTTCTTTGCATATTTGGTAGAATTTCAGGATTCTAGGTGTTCGAGTCGTGTCGGAGCAAAATGATGGATTTCAAAAGATTTCAAAAGTTGCAGTCAAAAGTGATCGATCGTGCAAAGTTTTGATCGATCGGGCAAGCGTTTAACGAGAGGCACGATCGGGAAACATAGTTGCTCGATCAGGAAAAATATCCTGGAAAAATCCAGAGACGAGGATCGATCGGGCTAGAAGAAAAAGGATCGGGCTGTTTTATGAGATGCTCGATCGGGCAACCATGTGCCCGATCGAGCACATCCCCCAAGAAGAATTATATTTTTTCCAAAAATTGCAATCAAGTTCTCAACTTATCCAATTTCCTTATTTTAGATTATTTTACATTTCAACCTATAAATACATTATGTTTTAGGTGTTTAGAACTAAGCTTTATTTTATTTCTAAGAGAATTACTAAGGGAGAGGAGATTCAACCTTGTATTTGGAGAAGATTTCTGAATCCTTTTTAATAACCTATTATATTTCTATTATGTGTTCTTCAATGATATTGATTTGTCTTTGCTTGTCAATGTCTGAGTAGTTCACTAGTTAGGTTTAAGGGTTTCCCAGGGAAATCATGTTTTGATTGTTAGATTTATCATAAGGGGATAAAAAAATTTAGGTTCTTAGTCTAGACTTCTTATTAATGCATGAATTAGAGTAGCTAACTAGTTCATTGAATTTAGACTGATAAACAAAAAGAGATTTGGTTTAGAAGTTGGATCTAGTCTAGATGAATAAGCGTTCTTGCTTGCGAGAGTATTGTCTTGAATGCTTGTGAACAATTGAATTTGAACTCTATTGCATGATCAATCATTTAAAAGACGGCGAGAGTTTGTCTCTGATAATTTGAATATAGGGTTTAATACTCCGAGAGGAGTTTATTCCATCTTTGTCTTACGTGTTGATAACTATTTTCAAAGAGAATCCCTGAATGATAATTTGACTTTTAATCCTGACTACTTGTGGTTTCCCTGAATCCTGACGCTTTTATTTCATAGTTTAAAACTGTTTCTATTTACCATTTTGATTTCAATGACAACCAAACTTCATTGTTTCTACTTTATCTTGATTCGAGATTTAACTCAAACGTGTACTTTCTGGTCTCTGTGGGATTCGACCCTATACTTTGCTACATTGATTTGTTCTCTGCAGTATTAGTTTTATGAATTGAAGTCTAGACCTATCACCTATATCACCCGAGGTTAGTTGATCGATAGGGTTAGATGAGTCAACAAGCTTATCCACCGAATCATAAAAGTCAACATCTTCGTTAATATTATCATCCACAAGAAGGCCACAATGATGCTGATTCGGACATGCAGTTTGACGGTGACCATGTTCACCACATGAATAACAATGCAGAGCATTAGATCGAGAAGAGAGCCAAAGCTGAAGTTCGTCCGTAGAAGATGTAGGACGCGTGCTAGAGAGAGAATTATCAGCATCCTTTGCCTGATATGAAAACAAACCAACTAGTGGCTCGGTTTTTCTAGGCCACGAGGCTTGATTGCTTCAATTATATGATCGTTGTTAAATCTCAAAGGTAGCGGCTCGGCAATGTGCTTCAGCGATTGTAGAATGGTCAAACTGGACTAAGGAAGCTTGTAAGGATGGTCTAAGACCTCCTATGAACCGAGAAACAAGTTAAGATTGAGAGTCATTGATATTAGTTCGAGCAAGGAGTAAAGAAAATCCCTCAGCATATTCATATACGGTGCGTTAACCTTGCTACAGGTTCTATATCTTCATATGTATAGTCCGTTCATAGTTATGTGGAAGAAACGTTAAACGTAAATGTTTCTTGAGTTTCTCCCAAGATTGAATAGGAAGTTTATTGTTACAAAGGCGAGTTTCTTTTGTTTGTTTCCACCATGCAGCCGCATGTCCACAACATTTCATTGCTGCCAAAGAAGCATGACGATTAAGTGGTACATGTTTAATTTCAAAAATTTCGTCGGCAGTGATGAGCCAATCTAACAACTCCTCACCAAGAACTCCACCATGGAATTCTGGTATATCCACCTTGAATCCTACTTCCCAAAGATCATGATACTAATCGTGAGCAAAATCACGCTGGTTGCGATGTTGTTGATGATGATCATCATGATTCTCATGTATCCGATTGTGATCCACACGATTATCATTATCGAGACCATTACCTTCCTCATTGGCCTCTTGATTTTTTTTGTTGAAGGGTAGCAATGATTGTTTCACAAAGTTGTTGTATGTTATCTTGGATAGAAGATGTGATAGTGATCTGTATATTTTCTTGCATAGCAAGAAGTGTACTACGTAGCTCGTTCCAATCTACGTCGCGAGTATCGTCCTTAGGGTTACCTGTTTGTTTTTCCGGTGGCATGATGCAAAATTGTAGATTGGTAATTCCAAAACGTTCTGTGTCTGATACCAACTATTGGAGATGCGGAAGCTAAGTATGAATAGGGTTGAGAAAGATACTCTCTTTCTCGGGGTTTTGTATATACTCTTCACCATACTTCGTTAGAAGCTCGTTTTCTAAAACCAAATACTTTATGAAAATCTATAATGATCTAAAACCTAAAACAATTAACTATTTATAAAGCTCGAAAAACCCTAACCTTGTCGAACAAGGATATCTAAAGACCAATCAAAGATTAACAATAACATAAGAAAATCACATGCTAAAAACATGCGTATAAGTCAAAATCAACGTCACATGCAAACCATATGCTTGTGATAAAACCAAAACCAAAACGTAATGATGAACCAATCCTACACTACATCAGTTAGCTTTTGTAATGTCAACTACAACATTATTTCAAAGGTGTGGCAAGTAGAGTGATCTAAGATAATGTCATCATTTGTGGCAGGCAAAGTGATCTCTAGTAATGTCATCTTGTCTCAAGAGGCATTCCATGCTTTGTGAACAAAAGAACGTTGCAGAATGAACTACATAAGCATCAAAACTGATAAGATTAAGCCCTACGATCAACTTTAATGAAGCTTTTTAGAGGCAATGATGCTTAAGATGAGTTTTGAGAATATTTGGATTAAGTGGATCATAGGATGCATGACCACAGTCTATTTTAGGAAACTCAGAATTGGCATTCCCAAAGGAGGAGTCCAACCGAATAGAAGTCTATGACCATGTGATATTTTATCACCATACCTGTTCATTTTATGCATTGAGGTTCTCATTGCAAATATTCAGAAGGCGGAGTCAAAACATTGTATTAGTGAAATTTTAATGGAGAAGGTATGCCATCCGCTCACTCAGCTACCATTTGCGAATGACAACCTTTTTTTTTTTAGCAAGGTTACGCTAGTGCAGTATGATGTGATCATGAACACTTTATCATTGTATGGAAAAACATCAATTATGTATCAATTTGGAAAAATCAACAGTTATCATTAGCATAGGTATTCCACATCAAGACTGTTTTCTGCTGAAACGAAGATTGGGGATTTATGCTGATGGAGGAAAAAGAAATTATTTGGGGATCTTCTAATAACTGCATGGATCTAAGGCCCAAAATTTTTCATATGTTTGGGATCGACTTAATGCACGAATAAATGGATGGTCAGAAAAACTCTCACCAGGAAAAGGAAAAGAAATCATGAAAAAATATGTTTCCATGCACTCTCAACATATGCAATGTCACAAGAAAACAGTGGATTAGCAACTGATTTTAGCGAGTGTACTGTTAGTGGCTAAATTTAGAGACTGATTTGTCACTGTTTCGAAACTATTTTAAGACTGTCAATATTTTTTGCTCGAAAAATAGTTGGTGAAAGGAGCCAAAAACACGAAGACATATAGTAGTTATGTTTGTGACCATTTATCGACTGTTTTTTGTTTCAGCAATGTAGTCGCTAAATAGTCGCAAAAAGAGTGATTTCTTTGCATCTTAAGTTTTTAGATAAAAGGATTAGTCGCAAATCGGTCTCAAAAATTTGCAAATATTTGCTACTGCGTATTTTTGTCGCAAAATAGTTGCTAGTTGGTTGATAATACCCACATGTTTTTCGTGTTTTTGGTAGGTGTAAACAAACAAATTGCAAACAATGGTTTAGTAGCAAATCGGTTGCAAAATAGTAACAAACCAACGACAAATTAAAACACATGTTTATTACATGTGGGATATGTGTAACTAAAATTTGTAACTGTTTTCTCAGTGACAAATCAGTTGAAAAATAGTCACAAAGTAGTGGACAATTTTTCTATATATACAAAGAAAATTATGTTATTTTTATTTACACCTCCAAACTATTAAAAATCTCTTCTACAATAAACAAATGATGACTAGTAATTACAATATTTGGAATTTTAGAGATTGGATGTATAATCGGATCAATGAAGCTACCAAAAATATTATTACTGAATTCACTGCAGGGGTGGAGGAGTTCATCCGTAGCAAGTAACCAACCGATATAGCAGAGTAGTGGTGTTAAATTTTACTACCCTTGTATTCGTTGTAAGAATACTCAGTTCTCACTGGAAGTAAAATTTGGACTTATATATATATAGTAGAGGGTTTATGCCAAATTATTATGTTTGTTACAATCATGGAGAAGAGTTAAATGTGGATTTAGGTAACATAAATCATGCTAGTGGTAGTAATGTAGAATAAGCTAATTTAATTATCAAAATGATGATGATATATATGTTGAGATGGTGAATAATGCATTTCAAGGTACCACAACTTTTGATTATTATGTTCATGGGGGTTATCAAAATGTTGAAGAACCTAACAAAGAGGCAAAAAACTTTTACAATATGTTAGAAGCTGCAAATAATCCGCTATATGATGGCTGCAATGAAGGTCAATCAAAAGTGTCTTTAGCTTCTCAGTTTATGAATATTAAAGCATATTATAATATTCCTGAGAATCGCAAGGACTCGTGGGCAGAACTATTTTCAGAGTATCTTCCTGACGGAAATCAGTCAACTAGTTCATACTATGAGACCGAGAAAATAATGCGTAATTTAGGACTCCCATTTTACAAAATTTATGTGTGCTTAGATAATTGCATGATCTTGTGGAAAGAATATGAAAATTGGACAAGTGTAAATTTTGCAATGCAACAAGATGGAAGTCTAGCGAGGGACGAACAAAGACACCGTATGGTCGTATGCGGTATGCGGTATCTTCCTATAGCTGACAAATTTAAGAGGTTGTATCAAAGCGAGAAAAGTGCAGCAATAATGAGATGGCACACTGAGCATGATTCAGAAAAGGGAGAAATGTGTCATCCATCTGATGCAGTTGAGTGGAAAATTTTCCAATTGATACATCCTCGGTTTGCTGAGGAACCAAGAAATGTGTATTTTGGATTATGTACAGTTGCGTTTAATCCATTTGGTCTGTCTCATAATCATTCATTATGGCATGTAATTGTGACTCCATATAACTTGCCTCCGAGTACATATATGAAGAAAGAGTACTTGTTTTTTACAATATTGAATTATGGACAAAAACATCCATGAGCAAGTCTTGACATTTTCTTCGACCAATTATTGATAAGTTAAAAGAATTATGGTTCACTGGACTTAAGGCGTATGATGTATCTCTTAATCAAAATTTCAATTTAAAAGCAGTCCTCATGTGGAAGATTAGCGACTTTCCAGCTTACGATATGTTATCAGGATGGACAACACATGGACAATTGGCGTGTCCAATTAGTATGGATGAAAGTAATTCTTTTCAACTACCAAATGGTAGAAAGACTAGTTGGTTTGACTGTCACCAAAAATTCCGTCCTCATGGGCATGCACTAAGAAGAGATAGAAAAAGCTTTTTAAAAGGATAACAAGCTTTGAATGATTATCCACCTCAAGATTTATCCGGTGTGCAAGTTCTGTATGAGCGTAGTAGGGTAGCTGACCACCAAGAACATATGTTTGTGGGTGAAACGGTCATGAAGACAAACTGGATGGCTACGGTGACTGGCACAATTGGTACAAGGAAAGCACCTTTTGGGAGCTACCATATTGGGTGGATCTCACTTTACGACATAATCTTGATGTAATGCATATAGAGAAGAACTTTTGTGATTACATAAGCTTCACCATTATAAATGTCAAAGATAAACCAAAATATATAGTGAAGTCAAGATTGGATGTAGCAAAGTTCTCTTCGAAGAAAGAGATGCATATTGATGATAAAGCCAGAGCCCCATTTTCTATTTACATGTTGACTCCAATAGCCATAGAACGTCTACCTAAATGTGTCAAACATGACATCCATTTTCCAGACATGTATTCATCAAATTTATCAACTTGTGTGGATATTGAGGGTATTAAGTTTACCGGTATGAAAATTCATGACTGCCATGTTTTCATGGAACGCTTACGTCCATTCATCCTCGCACATCTGTTGCCTAAAAGTATTCATCTTGCATTTTCAGGTAATAATTAACTGTAAATTAAAAACTAATTATTAATAATATATACTAACATTGTCAAATTTACTTTAAATTGCAGGAATTGGAGGGTGCTTTTGTGATTTATGTTCTAGGAGTTTGAAAGAAGATCGTGTTAGAATTCTAAAGGATAACATTGTCTTGATCATATGCATTTTGGATAAAAAATTTCAACCTTCTTTCTTTGATGTCATGGAGTACCTTCCTATACATCTCCCTTACAAAGCCGACTTAGGTGGTCTTGTGCTATACATGTGGATGTATCCCTTTGAGAGGTTTTAAACACTTGAAAAGCAAAGCAAAGAATAAGAGATATGCAGCAGGCTCAATTGTACAATCTTACATTAGTGATGAGATCTCTTACTTCTTAGAACACTAATTCGCCACACATATTCATACGAAGACAAGGTATAAATATGATGACGTACTACATTTATTTATTTATTTATAATACTTATTATTTTCCTTTAATTAATTACAAATGCAGGTCGACAACATTTGACGAAGGTGAGGTACATGAATACCCAATTGCTGGAGTACGAAATATATTTACTCATGTAGGTAGAAAAAGTAAGGAAATATGGTTATCTGAAAAAGATTACAAGTGTGCTCCTGCATATGTAATACGGAATTGTGAATTTTTTTGTCCACTTGAGAGGTATATATTCTTGTAACTAATTTATTTGTGATTTATATGTATATATATATATATATATTTTTGTAATATATATATATATATATATATATATATATATATATCTTATTAAACACTTTTATTGTATGTGTGATACAATTTGTACGATGATCATATTCGATATGCATATCGAAGACTCTCAAACGATAAAGTTTACACCATAAAAGACAAAAAAAATTCGCTTCATGGGTTACAAAATTTGTATGTTTAACCAAATTATATATGTATATATATATATATATATATATGTGCATATAATTATATAGTTTATTAATTTCCAGTTTATTTGATATTTGCAGATCGTATCAAGGAACTCTAGTGAGGAAGAAGCCTTTCCTATATTGCTTCAAAATTTAATCCTAGGACTACACACAAATGTGACAACGTGGCCCATATAGTTTACAATAGGGTATTTGTTTCATACACACGCTCATGGGTTGAGGAGGAAAACATGTAACTATAGAGTATGTCTAAGAGGAGAAAATTATTCAGATGCAGCAAACGAAGAAGATTTTCATGGGATCTTATCATACAACTTCATTATCAGGGACTAGTTGGTTTGAAAATCACTCTATTCAAATGTGAATGGTTTGATCCAACTATTGAAAAAGGTACCCGAAGAATTGGTGGTGTGGTTGATATTTTATCATCAGGAAAATATTCTAATTATAAACCATTTATTCAAAGTACATACATCATTAAATTTAATTGGTAGTTAATAATAAAGGTAGTAAATCGTGTTATTTAATTGTTAAACTTATGATTTTTGTCTTTACTTAATCCAGGTTCTCAAGCAAACCAAGTTTTTTACATTTCTTATCTGTATACAAGAGTACCAAAATAGAGATGGCTTGACGTTATGAAAGTCAATCCAAGAAGAAATAATATTGGAAAATACAACGATATCGATCCATCTCCTCTCTTGCAACAAGAAAACGATGATACTGTTGTTTTGACTACGATTGAAGATATTTTAGTAGATCGACTTACAGATAATTCAAACGCAACAACTGAAGATATTGATTTTGACGTTGGTGATGAGGAAACAAACGATGAGTTTCTTTGCAATGAAACATCTTCTGCAGATGGAGAAAAAGATAAGTAATGTGTAAATTTTAAGATTATGTAAACATGTTAAAATTTCATGTATTACTTACTATGTGTGTTCGATTTTTTTAAATTTTATGTATTAATTACTATGTGTGTTAGATTTGATAAATATCTATGTATTAATTACATTGTTGCATTTTTCCCTTCTTTTTTTCTCTGTAGTCGCTAATCAGTCGCTAAATTAGGGACTGATTAGCGACCACCCTTAGAAAATAATAATGATAAGTTGGAGTCTCAAATTAGCGACCATAGGTGATATTATTGAATATAAACATTTTCCACTTATAAATATGAACTTGACTTGTACAAATATTGGTAAATGTAAGTTTTTTAATGAAAAAATTCAAACTTTGCATATCCAATGTCATATATTGTATTATATATATACACTTAAAACTTCTAAACATTCAACATAACTTATATTTTAAGTGTAAGAAATTGTTACAAATCTAATATTATACTATAAATAATATTATTGATGTTTAGAAATTATCATTTATAAATCAATAATATATTTAAAATTTGTTAAACATATTTATACAACTGAAAATAATATACATATTTATATCATTTGTAAACATATTTATAAAATTTATAAGACATATTTATATAATATTGTTCTTAGGTGGCAGTCTCAAATCATTCACTAAATTTAGCGACTGATTTGAGACTGTATTTTATTAAAAAAATTATACATTCAGTAGTGCCTCTTTTTCATATACCCGTACACCTAGGGTCCAATTTTTTCAATTTTTTTCGTGGTCCCAAAACAGTCTCATATTTGTCTAGTAGTCGCTAATTGGTCTCTAAATTAGCGATTGTTTAGCCACTATACTTACAATGAAAATTTATATACAATCTTAGGTCATCTTTTTCCTCTCTCTTTTCCTAAATCCCGAGCCCCACCTTCGATTCCTCTCCATCGCCGGTGATTCTTCACCAAATTCAGCCATGTTCGGTGTCAGAAAAGCTCCGGTGGGAGTGGTCGATGCACTTCTTCGTACTAGCCGTCTTCTCTAGTTTCTTCCACGAGGAATTATTCATATATTAGGCCTCTCCCGGTTTTCTATGTCGTGAGAAGTATGTCCACCGCCAGAGTTCCGCCGAGTCTTCGACCATCTCCAATGTCGTCGCAGTCTAGCACTTCACCACTGATATTACTCGGTTTTAAAGCTTTATAGTAAGCATTTATGCTTTCTATTCAACG
>OVBE01009672.1:0-15804 GCA_900406425.1 Iberis pinnata
ATCAGAAACGCCGTCGAAGCTAGAGTAGACTGTGGTATTGCCATTCCCCCGGTGAATCCTCCAGAATCAGAGTTAACAGTATGTACCGCCGTTTTGATGCAGAGTCGGCTTCAATGCAGCAAAATAATCGACATAATGGCCAAAGGCCTTGCATTCCAGAAAGTTGCGACTAAAACAGACAAAGAAAAAAATACAATAAATACACATATAAAACACATAAAATACAATCGATACAAATATACTTACTCTCTATTCATAAGAACAAACATCAGCACCGGCACCCGCTCCATGAATTTCATTGTTGTGACTGCTTCTTCATACATCACATTGCCTATGTACTTTATTCGACCGACTATGTGCACTGCATTGTCAAGATAAGACCATCATAATTTTCTGTATTACTATTTCACATTTATATTCCATTTACTATTTACCAAATCTAACATAAACACTAATCACTAGGTGACCATGATTTCAGTAATGCAGGCATGTAAGCACGATTTCAACCAAATCTAACATAAACACTAATCAGGATTTTCTCTGCTTTTTCCATTTTCAACAAGAAAAAAGTGCCGGTTTCAGTAATGCAGACATGTAACCATGATTCCAACCATGAGAACTCCGAGTACGTTATAAATATGGACTCGGTGACATGGTTGACACGCCTGACGGTGGTGAAATCAGAAAATACAATATCTACAAACGAGCAGGTGTTCCAGAAGAACAAAGTCGAGTGCTTCACCAGAAACTTCGATAGCTCGACGCTATTGCCTTCCTTCATAAGAGAGATGTCTACATTGACGGGTGGTAGAAGGGTGCACTGGACGTGGTTTCTAGTGTGGTCAGCAAGTATGAACTCCCTCACGATCCTGTAAGGGTATTCAGCCTGAAATTTTCGAATCACATTCACCCTGAAGGTGTCCTCGCACGTACCATTGAAGAAAGATGTGAGATCTCTAACTTTAAGAATAGCCATTGTTGATGAAGATGAAAGATTAAGGATGAGAAATCAAAATCTTCGAGATGAGAGATGAGAGATCAAAATCTTTGAGTGATTTGATTTTGTTTGATTTTTTAAATGCATTTATTTTAGTTTCTTTAATTAAATTAAAAAACAAGCGACTTAATAGGTCTTATCATGTTCTCTTGTAGGTAATGATAACTGCAAGAGGTTTCGTGTAGTTGTTAAATTTTATTAAATTTTTATTATATCTCTTATCTTCTCAACTTTTTCTACATTAATTGATGTTGTATTTGACACTTTAGGTATAGATGTGGTTATGATTAATTTTGTGTATTTCTAAAATTTAACATTACAATTTATACCATTAATTTTATACTTGTTATTCAATGAATTGTAGGTTCAATAAAATACAAACAGCATTGTTACAATCGATTTAAACAAACATTAAATTATCATTTGGCCAAATAACAGTTGACCCTAATGCATCAGCAATAAATGTAATCTCTTCATTTGGCTTCCACACCTTCGCCTTACCAATCTTAACAATGTCAACCCAAACCTTGCTTGCATTTGGACCTATTGGTACGAAGTGGCACTTCTCATTTGGATCTGTTGAAGCTACTCTCCCTTCAGCTATCGTGCGTCTAGAGTTGTTGCAATCCAAAAGAAAACACTTATCCTTTGCACTTCTCTTGGAACTGGTGATGTTGCGTGGAATCTACAATGGAAACAACAATAGATTAATCAAGTAAAAGATTAGTCATTAAAATAACTAGAATAGCAATAACATACCACTGTTTTGGGATTATATGGTTTCGTAGGTGTTCCTTCAGTGGATGTTGGGTTAAGGAGTTCAATCTTTAATAGTGGCCATGCAATTTTCTAATGAATAGCATCAGAGAGGAATACCGTGGTAGGAGTTGGTCTCCAAAGAAAAGCTTTGGCGTTAAAAATCATGTCAACTTTAACACTAACAGCATTTGGACCTATACAGATATTGTTGACCCTTTCCATTGCATCTGTTGAGAAAATGATACCTTCACCAACAACCTCCTCATTTCCATTGGTAATAAAAAAATTTACATCTTTGAGTCTCATCTACACTGGGTTCCTACAATGTTAAAGTGTAATAATCATGTACTTGAATAGTAAGAAAATTAGATAGAAAAACTTACATATATATATAGTCTTCAGAACTTGTTCCCCTGTCCACAATAAATTTCTCAACAGGCCATGCAATCTTGCATCCCACAGCTAGACCAATTGATGCTACTGACTCTGATATAGGCCTCCAGAGAGTAGCTTCAGGTGTGATTGCAGATGTCACAGTAATGGCTACTGCAGAAGGACCAATTGGTAGCCTACCAACTTTAGTACGGATTAGCAGAGAAAAATGAACCTTCCCCAATCACAACTTTGTAGTCAGTCCAATCCAGCACTTGTACTCTCACACCTTCTTTCAATTCAGAAACACCCTCACATGTTTCAGTACCACCAGTGGTTGTCTGAAACATGGCCACTGATTTAATTAACAAATTAGGAAGTTGATTTAAATTGATATGAAAATATAATTACCTTATTTCTTAATCCCTCCAGTACAAGTCCCTTCAACTTTTCAATCTGACATTGCAAAACAGTAATGTTTGAGTCTCTAGCTTGCAGAAATGATAGCTTAGGAGAATTGATCCCTCTGCCATACCCTCTCACTCTTCCATGTTTCTCTTTTCCCGAAACCTTGCTCACTGCATCTTCCTTGAAGTTATCACATGATATAAAGTCCATCTAACTATCGAGTGATTGTATTTGTTCCTAATAGAAATATTTTACACACAAGATATAAGAATGATCATTTATATGTGTAACAATGTAGTAACAAGTTTCATAACAATTTACAAAAATGTCAGCAAATTCAGGCCTCACAGCTCTACCATCCGCATGTGTGTGTCCGACAATCCAAATCTGACTCATACTAATCTTCCTTGGATCTGGACTCTTCATTTTCTTTATAACAATAAAGATAAAATATTGAATAATCTTTTTCATAGGATTGAATTGAAAATTCATTTTAATTACCATTTCATAAGCTAATCTAAGCATCCCTTTGTGACTTGTTGTGTGAGGTATCTGTTTTTTTCTCAGCTCTTTGTACTTCTTACTTGTTTCCTACAACAATACTTAATTAAAGCTAAAAGACATATAAAGAAGACAATATGACCATTACAACAACATTAACAACCTTGAACGTGTGAGAGGTCTTGCTCCTAACCCATGAGTTCCATACTTAAGAAGATGGGATGTTGATGGGTTTTAAAGCAATCCTCTCATCAACACTTTTGGCATTTCTTACTTGTGGCACCAGCCTTGACTTCCCAGCACTCCACAAACATCCCAGCTGCTTCATAAAAACCTCTTTCTGCCACTCTTCTTTCATGTCAAACCTCCCATGCATCAAATTATGCTAAAATGAACACTTATCTTGGATCAAGATAAATTGCTTAAATGGTCAAACATACCTGGATCTCCTCCCACATGGTATCCTTAGACACTTGATCAAGTTGTCTCCAGTCAGGCAATGTAACCGGAACATGTTCTCTCACCAGAGGACCAAGAAAAGATGACAATATAATAGAACCAGGTCCAACATGTTCACCATACTCATTAAAAGATACTGAGACCCTTTCATTAGAATCTGTAGCCACGATACGCATCTTTAATGATCCTCTTCTCTTTTTTTTCCTTCACTTCATTAATCGGAGTTTGATTTCCTTCATTCCTCTCATAGTTAACCTCATGTTGATCCATGTTAACATGGTGATTATATTCAGTACTCTGATCATTTTTTCATGGTCATTCTGTTCAGTACTCTGAGTCTGATCATTTTCTTTTTCAAGCTTGTGTCTCAGTAAATTCTATCTCATTCTCAAGTATTACCTTCTCACCCTCATCAAAACCGTCTTCATTATCAGCAAAACCATCATCATCTTAATTTTTTCATGGTCATTATGTTCAATACTCTGATTCTGATCATCTTCAAGTCGTCTTATATTCTCAAACTCAACATCTTCCACCATTCTATCTAATTCTTCAGGTTCAACTGCCTCATTGGAATTTGACAGATTAACAACCTCCTTATATTTTCTTGACCTCTTTTTTCTTGTTTGAATCTCATCATTCCTAACATTTTTTACCCCTTGTTGATCCAAATTAACAGGTTCTTCTTCTTCAGTTTACTTCTTGTCTTAGTTCCTCTTGTTGCATTTTTACCCCATGTTGGTGCAGGTGTAGCATCTAAGCCTTGGTTACGTCTACTAGGACGGGCCCCAACAGAGCCACCTCTCATCCTTACTAGCATTTCAGAACTCAGAATAAAAAATAACATTTTAGCTAAAAGTTATTTTAAGCTAAATTCCACATCTAACGAATTCAAACAATCTGTATACATATAGATGATATCTCGAAATCAAAATAGCGAAATCAAACAATCTATATATAGCTAAATTCCACATTTGCAATCTGACATTGCAATAGTAAGTGCCGAAACTAAGCAAATTTACGCGCCTCAGTATTTTTTTTTCCCGGGAGTGAAAAAATAGCGTCCAAAAAAATGAAACGCTATGGATAAAACCCGTGTCCATATACAATTGCAGTTACACAAAAAGCGTTATCCTGGGACACTATCTATAGTCATATTCCTTGCAGTGTCATCAACAGTAGGCTTACAATAAGTCCGAGCATCTTTTCCTTTCCTGTCACATATAATCCGCATATGAAACCTCTCATAATTATGATTGTCTCTTGATGATAGTCTATCTCTGGCTGATCAAAATATCTTCTCTTATGGATTAACCTCATCTAAAATTTTTAATATAGCTTCGATTATCTCAAGAAGTAGTTCACCATTCTTTGGAGTGTGCTTACTTTTTTACTGTATAATATAAATACAATCAAAAATTGATTTTAATACACATTTATAAATTGCAGATAAATGAATACATAATTACATATTATATTACCTGAGAATTTTTGCACGATTAATAACTTCATTTAGTGTATTAACAATATATAGTTGTGAAAATTTTGGGTAACCGTCAGCTTCAGGTATTAGGCTACCAATTCGATGATAGTTTGCTTCATGCAACTGAAAAATTTGTGGTCCATGTCCTTTCAATATGGTTATGTCCACTCTTCCACCGAGAGAAGTGAAAGCAAATATCATTTTGTAAATACATATATGCTCACGAAAGTGTCTACTCAAACTGTCAGCGTTAGTTAATAACTCTTGTAGAACTTTAGGAGCATCATGTAAACAAGGTAACTTAACAGTTCCTTGCAAGCAACACATAGTAAAAGTAGGTTTCTTTGCATTTCGTCTCTTATTCACCCGCTCATCATACCACATTATTGCTCCACAATAAGAGAATTCGAAACTTCGATCTCCATGATCTAAATATCCTATAGAACAAAAAAAAATACTAATAAAATAAAAAATCAGATGTCAAAATCATTAATTACTTAATATCATATTTTAAAATAACCTTCATTTGTTTTTCTTCCAATAGTCCTAGACGTTTTAGAACTATTGTCTCCTTTCGGACTTGTAACATCTTCTCGGACAATTTCGGTCTTGTTTGTAAACAGTTCGCGTTCGTCAAACGAATCATATGACCATGTATCTTCATCATAACTAAATTCCTTCCAAAAATCGTCTTTAGGATTTTGTTCTCCTAAAAACACATCATGATAAAAGTGTTTTATTGTTCAAATATTAATAAGATTAAATTGTAACAAATCAATACTATGTATATATGTTAAGAGAATTACCTTGAGTATTATAAGTTAAATTATAACTTGATTGTATAGATGGTCCACTGAGGTTAATAGATTCTATGTTGTTCTTCTTAAATAGACTTTGTGTTTCACCTTTAGAACAAACAAAAACTTACACGAATTATCCTTATAAATAAAAAAATAAAAAATTAAACCAGCATAAACACTTAAAAAACGTTAGATCGTTATGTTATAATTACCTGATGATGGTGTGGCTTTATGATTCCATTGTCACCTAAATTCATCGATGGACGTTGAACATTTGTAGAGTCCCTAAGAATGAATCCTCGTTGAGAAGGTTTACTATGAACCGATGATTTATTAAGGCCATTTGGTTTTGAAGGATTCCCAATTTGTCGAGAAGCATTAGAAGATGAATTGTCAACATTTTCTTGGTTGTTGTTTTGGGAATTTCCAACATTTCGAATGAATTTCTTAATCATGCGCATCTCTAAAAGCTTAAAATTATAATGCACAACAAATTTAAACGTATTTGAGTACTTAGATCATATGAAAATAGAAGTATACGAACACACTAATGCAAAAAATACTATGTAGATTTTTGTGGTGGGAAACATAATTTTTGAAGGAGAATGAAACCAAGTTTCCGTGTATAATTTAAGATCTTTACTAATAAAATCATAAATCATATCTAATCAATAATATATTGTTAATAGTCTATAGAAAACTACAATAAGTTGTTAAGATTTTGGATATTTCCATTCATGTTATTGTTTTAATATCATAATATTGTAAAATCACATTATAATAATTACTTACTATAAAAAAGTATTGCGTTTGAATTAAAATTAAAAAATATATCTTATATGATTATCAAATGTTTGGTTGATATTGGACATGATTAATATATATTTAAATACGTTCAAAAATGTAAGCATAACATACAAAATAGAAATTACTATAGTTAATATATATTTGTTTTGTTTAAGTTATACGTTGACTGTTATATTTATTTTATAATTAACTTAGTTATCATATTATATGTATCATTAATATTTACTAACATAATCTATGGGTAAATCACATGATATTCAAATATAAAACATGTAAAAACCAACTGAAATTGCTGCATAATAGTAATTAATAGTCAAAAAACACGAACTGTAAACAAAAACAAAAGAAACAAATATTTTATCATTTAGAACAAAATTAAATCAACTTCGGATCAACAACTTCATTCTTCTCCAGACAACCGATTTTTTCTGTCTCATCCTCTAGTTTCTCCATCTTCACGTCTAAAAGATCTATTCCTTTCGAACATTTTTCTTGCTAGACGATGATTCATCTCCCTAGTCTGATAAATTTTCAAGGTTTCTTTTCTAACTTGGGGGTTGCAAGCTCGGTATAGATCCTTCTTCTGATTTTTGGTTGTTCATTATCATCAGGCTTACCTATTAAAAGATGTAAAATTAAAAGACACATTGATTAATATTAATATTAGAGTTTATTCAAACGTATAATTGGATTGACCTATATATAAAACTAATTACAAACCTAGTCATCATAAAGTAACAAACCTGACTTTCTGAAGCAAAGGAAGTTTCGTCTTTGATTAATTGATTTGTTAACAGAAGACGTGACACTTTAAAGGTGTCGTAAAAATGGTAGACATTGTCTGAATCAATATTTACGACAGAATAAAACTCTTCCCCACCAAATTTTTTATTGATTGCGGCAAATTATCAGGATCTTCTATCTGTAATAATTTTCAAGAATTTTAATAAATTTTCTATTCTAGGGTATTTGATTTCAATACCGTAATATGAAATTAAAAAGTTTACCTCATCAAAACTTTCCTTCAAAAGAGAAGTAGCCGAATGACCAATAATCTCAGCCGCAACAAAATCAAACAATAGACATTTAAGTTCACTTGTTTGATCCATTACATAGACGTGTACCTTGTACATGTGTTTAATAAAAATAGGTGTACAATAAAAATAACATAAAAGCAAAATACTTCACACAAAACATAGTATAATAAATTATGTAGTAACATTGTAAGATGAACAAAAACACCAAAATTATTTACCTTGCACCAATATTCGTGACCCAATTATCATACCCTTTAAATTTCCATTCCGTTTTTTTACTTTTGTTCGTATCGACAAAAAGAACCATATCATGTTCCACCTTTTTGTTACATGGATTGCATGCAATATAATACCAAGACCAATCGGTATTAATCTTAAGAATTGTGAACATCATCTTTACCTTGCAAATCTAGAAAAAAGAAAAAATAGAATTAATTTCCCTTTTAATTGTGGTATAAATTTAACAAAATCAAAAGTCAGAACCTCATTAGTCTGTTTAAGCTCCTAATTTTTTTCCTCTCTAGATCTTTTTCAAAACTCGGTTTCTTTTCAGATTTCGGTTTGCTTTCCAATAGTGTTAGAGCTACACCATCATCTGGAAACCTTTTAAATACATATATATATCAATATTGATATCATATTTCATATGATATTAACAACATTTTTACAATTAGATAACGACTTACTCATGAATAAAATTCAAAACCACTGGGTATTTTGGATTTATAATGAGGTTTAATGCATCAAAAGCATTACTTATGGAATACACATATGGAGAAAGTAAACACTAGTGTCAAAAAAATATGTACATAGTTATTACAATAATTAGTAACCTACAACACAATTTATATAAAGTACCTCTCTAATTCTTGATTTTTGCAAACCGTAAAATAATGGGTAGCATTTGTCCTTCATTTTCTTGACATGCTAAAAATAATTCGTCTTCATAACCTTCCCACAAGGTACATGATATACGTTCATCACAGCGTGTAATAATTAATAGTTATTAAAATACATTTTGGAATTTTTAATATGAACTCTGTTAATAATAAAAAAAAATAGATACTGCAAAAACGAACTTTGATTCCGCATCTCAAAATCAATTTTGCTTTTTGTTTTATCATTAGCAAAATTTATAGTCTTAAGCCTCCCCATATTAACCACTTGACCTATGATATTTGTTGATCAAGCAGCAATAAATTAAAAATGAATCATATAACTAATAAATACTCAATGAATATTACTAACCTATAAGGATATAGGTATGGATCATTTAGACTCCCTGCATTTATTGAATCAAAGTTTGCAAAATTGGAAAAGAAATTGTCAGTTGTGATGCTAGTATTTGCAT
The DNA here is from genome assembly GCA_900406425.1 of Iberis pinnata. NCBI lineage: Eukaryota > Viridiplantae > Streptophyta > Magnoliopsida > Brassicales > Brassicaceae > Iberis > Iberis pinnata. The sequence continues at coordinate 8,975 of OVBE01009672.1, forward strand.
CTTGAACAATAGTGGACATAATAAAATTCATCCAAAATGGATGATCAGTAGTTCTATATTGACCAGAATTTTCTCAAAGTTTAAAATTCTCAATAGAAATACATCCTCCAAATCGAAGCATAGACTCAAAACGCGCTACAAATTCACGTTTTACAGTAGCTTGAATCTGTGATCCCTATATATAAACAATTTAAAACGTTATGACTAATTACTTTTAAAAAATTAATAAAATCTAAATTAAAATAAGGATTAAAAAGAATTACCTCTTCATCCGCCATCACCATTTCTATGGTGTTAGGAGGACCTCTTAGAGAATTTGGTCTCTATAAACGAATAATTTTGACTTGAATACGCCATGAAACTTTGAAAGGTTTTACATTTTTCAGAGATGTAAAATTATCCACTTTAGCAAGTGCCATATCAATAATTTTCCTCAAGCTTCTTTGTTTCGATAAGTGTTTTTTTATACGAGTGAATGAATAGTCGATAGAATAGTCTATATTATTCGCCATTAGATCACCAATATAGATTTTTATGTATAACCTCCTCCAAAGATATATCACCTCTAAGATTACTAGCAACGATTCGATTAGATTCGATTGGTTTTCCTATTATGTAGATATTTAGTTGGTTTCATGAAGATTCAAAATAATTAAATTGTTAAATAGCCATTGATCTAATAATGTTTTATCATTTATATTTCCATATATTTTGTGATTTGATCTAAACGATTTAAATTAAATATAGATTAAATATAACTATAAAATCTTATCATACCTTATTATTCTTAACCAAATCTAATTATCCCTTTGAGACTTATTTTGCAACGATTCGATTAGATTCGATTAGACAAGATTAGTTACATAATATATACTACGCAGATATTGTTCAATGTACCTATAAAACTAACAAAATTAGTTGATCTCAAAGTGAATAATACTTTGTTATGTATTGTTTTGGGTATTATGCTTGATCTGATATAGTTTATTAAAAATTAAAATAACTTCAATAATAAAAATTAAACTCGTCTATATTAAATAAAAAACAAATATGTTAAACTTCCATACATTAAACATTAATATAAAAAATCAACTATGATTAGACTTAATTTGATCTTAAATTCTCTAACTTATGGTGTTGGTATACTATGAAAGGTAGGTATCTTGCTCTTCAATGTTTTGTAAAACCGACATGTTCTCTTAGTATGATCCTGGTCTTTTCTCTCTCTCCCTTCGGAAAATAAAAAACGGTACAGAAAAAGGACTGAAAGCGTGATCTAGAAATTTGTAGTCAATCCAAGTAAATCGGCTGCTAAAAATGAATGATGAATGAAAAGAAAAGAAAGAAAAAGTGCAGAAATGCGAAGAAAAAAAAGTAGGAAGAAAAGAAAAAAAGAGAAGTCAAAAAGGGAGAAAAAAGATCAGGATTGTAAGTCGATTGATGCTCTATTTGGTATTGGTATTTTGATATAAGGGATACCCAAGCGCGCTGATCGATACCCCATAAGTAAGAATGCACCATTTTTATACTTGAATGAATTTAAATGAGCTGGTTGATATGATTTGATAGTTTGATTGATTCAGGATTTAGAGTAAAATGCATATTGATGGTTATGTGGTGGTAAACAGTTTATTTGCAGTGGTTGTCAAGGATTAGTGTCTTTAGTTTTTGATACTTGAATTTGGGTTTCTGAGATTTTGTGAATTTCTGTGTGGTCCTTTTCAAACCTCTTCTTTGGATTTAACTAGCTTTACTTGAGGACAAGCAAAGATCTAAGTCTGTGGGAGTTGATATTACTCGGTTTTTATGCATAATAGTAGGCATTTGTGTATGCTATTCTATATTATTTCGAGCATTTTCCTTGCAAATTGGTATATTTTCAGGTTTCTAAGTGTTCATGTCGTTTTGGAGTAAACGATGCATTTCATAGCATAACAGAAGAATTGGTCAAGTTCCAGAACAAAGGGATCGATCGTGCAGTTTGGCGACCGATCGAGCACTTCATTAAAGTATTGCACGATCGAGCACTTATGTGATGGATCGAGCATTTGCTCCTGGAAAAATCTGGAACAAGAGATCGTGCATTCAGAAGACCGATCGAGCAGAATTTCATAGAGATCGGTCGAGCACCCTAGGGGATCGATTGAGCACTCTGCCCGAGAAGAAATAGAGATTTTTCAATTTTGCATTCAATTCCTCAAGTTTATCACTTTTCCATTATTTTAATTGTTTACTTTTAAGCACTATATAAGCCTTGTGGCTTGGTTTATTTTCATTAAGCTTTATTCTATTAGAGATTTTACTGAGGGAGAAGAGATTCTGAAACTCTGTATTTGGGAGAAGATTTATGAACCCTATTTCAATATCTATTATTATTTTGCAATCATGAGTTCTTCTTTGGTATTGATTTGTGTTTACTTTTCAATGTCTGAGTAGTTCTCTGGTGAGGTTTTAAGGTTTCCCAGGGAAACCAGGTTTGAATGTTACGGTTTATCACCATTAATCTCTTTGTTAGGTTCTTAGTCTAGACTTATTCCTAATGCATGAATTAGAGTAGCTAACTAGTTCATTGTTATTAGATTAATAAACGCAAAGAGATTTGGTTTAGAGATCTTATATAGTCTATATGAATAAGTGTTCTTGCTTACGAGAGTATTGTCTTGAATGCTTATGAACAATTGAATATGAACTTTATTGCATGATTAAATTAGTTAGATACGACAAGAGTTTGTTTCTAATAATTTGAACATAGGGTTTAATACTCAGAGAGAAGATTATTCTATTTTTGTCTTTCATGTTGAGAACTATTTTCAAAACAAAATCTTGCATGTTAACAATGACTTTTAAACCAGAATACATGTGGAATTCCCTAATTCCCGACGCTTTTTTTTCATTGTTTTCAACCGTTTAATTAATTACTGTACAAAAAATCTTTTTATTCTGTCTTAGATTATAAAATTGAACGTTGTACTGTTTGGTCTATGTGGGATTCGACCCTATCTATGCTATTGTGATCTGTTCTCTGCAGTGTAGTTTAGGATTTAAAATCTTAACCTATCAATTTCAAATTGTCTTTAGTCTTCCCTTGGACATTTAGAATTGTTCATTATTATATCAAAGAAGTTCATCTCAATATGCATCACATCTAGGTTATGTCTCAACATGTGGTTTTCCCAATAAGACAAATCTCATAATATGTTTTTCTTGTGCCAGGTATGATGTTCTCCTGCAAACTCAACATTCACATGTCCATTCCCACCAGCATTAGCATCATTGGTACTATAAACACCAAAATATCTCATTTGGTTTAATAGAGCCGTGCTATCTAGTTGAGGTGGTGAACCTTCAACACAACTCTTCTTTGTGAATGATTTCGTGGCAAAAACCTTCGGTGACAATCAACCCAACATGTCTTTCTTCCATTCTTCAGCTGGAAGGAGTTAGTGTTTTCATTACAATATGGACATTCTATGTTCTCGTGTGTTGTCCATCTAGATAACATACCATATGCTGGAAACCTGCTTATAGTCCACATAAGGACCGCACGAATATTAAAATTTTGTTGTAGTGACACATCATATACCTCCTCCCTATACTCCCATAATGTGTTCAAATCATATATAAATGGTTGCAAAAACACGTCAACCGATCGTTTCGGATGTTCTGGCCCAAGTTCAAGAACAAAAAGAAATATAAACTCTTCATACACAAAGATGGCGGAAAATTGTAAGGTGTCAAGATGACTAGCCATAGAGAATATTGTATACCATACTTCTTGAAATGGTTGAATCCATCTGTACTTAATCCGAGATAAATGTTTCTTTTCTCAACCGCAAAATCTGGATATGTAGACTGAAAATGACTTCAGGCTTCTACATCAGAAGGATGTGTAATCTCTCCATCAAATCTATGTTCAGCATGCCATCTCATTTCCTCATCTGTTCTCTGAGGCTGATACAACCTCTTCAACCTATCTGTTAGTGGAAAATACCACATCCTCTTTGAAGGCACTAAAACTCTAAAGCATGTATCTTTATATCTTGGTTTGTGACAAAATCGACAGTTTCTCCCGTTTTCACTGCGTCTCCAATATATCATAAAGTTGTCGATGCATACATATATAACCTGATATGGCAATCCAAGCCCGAAAAAAAATTGTATCTCGTAATATAAACCCGAAGCAGTGTCATCCTCTGGCAAGACATCCCTCAAAAACTTGGCTATTGCGTTAATAAAATCCTCCGCCAAACTATAATATGTCTTTATCTCTATCAACCTACTTGCAAATGATAAAGGCAAATGACCATCTCTACATGCTCTATATAATGGCTGATTTGCTGCATGTAACATACCAAAAAATTGTCGTGCTTCGAAATTAGGTTCTTCATATGAAACCTACGTCGTCTCTATAGTTTATCTATAAACATCATTAACCATTTGAACCGTACCAACCCCAAAACCTAATTCCATTCTAGGTTCCCCTAACCTATCGGCCAATAGTTTGCTAGCGCTGCTACTACTAACATCATCAGGTCTTTCTCTATGTAAAGACCAAATCTTATACCCGGCATAAATCCATTGCAATACAAGTGATTCCATACTAAATCTATCTCGATATTATGAGAATTCCGACATAAAGTGCATGAACATTTTGACTCGCGACAGATTTGTACATGAGGTTGTCGACATGCTAATTTCGTGAATTCGCAAATGCCACGTGCATATTCGTCATTCAAAATATTTGTGTCTTCATTCATCCTTTCACCATCTATCCATGATCGAAAATAGGGAGTAGACATTGTTTTAAGATTGTGTCCGATGTTTGTGAATGGAGAATGAGGTTTCTGGTATCTATAAAAAATCTTATTGATGGATTACTGATGGATCTGTCCGTCAGTAACACTGAATATATTTGTTGGCAACGGCTTCAAACGGCTACTTTGTACCAAACATATTTACTAACGAGATTTTTGATGGCTTAGTGATAGATTTATCTGTCAATAATTATCCGTCAGACATTCATCAATAGTTTGTCAATAATTACTTACGTACAGTATGCCGTCGGTAATTACTGACGTAATTATCGACGGACGTTAGCTGTCGGAAAGCCGTCAATAACTAGTCAGTAATTAGTGACAGACGATCGTTCGTCAGTAAATCCATCAGAAATCTTTCTGTTCTTTTGTAGTTACAGTTTCTGCAAAAAAAAAAATGGAACAAATGTGGTATGTACAAGGTACGCATATAAATTTATTCTGAATAATAACAATAGCAATATATGGTATAAATGTTTTGGTAATTAATTTGTTCTGTTATTTCTTTATTCTTCCAAATATTCATATTTAAATGCTTAAATTTAAAGGTTTAAAAATATTAAGTTTGTGGTAATTTAGAAAAAATACATATTTTTTTTTTTCAAAAATACATATTTTTGTTGTTTTTAAAAATACATATTATAGTACTAGTACAATTCGTATAAAAAAGCGATACATGATATCCAAATACAATGGATCTAGAAACATGAAAAAGTTATCCAAACTCAAATCCTGATTTGAATCAAAACCAATACTATCTATATAAAATAGGGATAACACACATTAAATTTTGTTGACATTTAACTGTTACAATTTTTATTTGTATAAAAATAAAACTGTAAAATATTCTCTCGCATCTGCTTTTGCTAAAACCTATTTATAATTCATATTTTTGATGAATGGTGACTGGTGTTAAATTTCGTATCTTATCTATGAATAACGTCTTATGTATGAATAACATTTTATAGTTTGTTTTTCTCTCGGCCTTGCGAAACCTCACTTTTCTCCCTTCTAGTTGCTGCCTCCTGTTTTCTGGTTTAGTACTATGATGCTGACAGCTTTTTTTGCGCTAGACCGGTCTCCCTCTTTTTCTTGTTTAATTTTGTTCGAGGTATAGTGGATCTGAAGCAAGGCCGTCTAGGTTCGATGTCGTAGCCGTCTCAGTGGTCCTTCAGATTTTTTGCCTCTGGTGTGGGTGGGAGAACCGGGCCTAGTCTCAGCGGTGCAGTCTTCCTCCGCGATCTCCTTCTCCCGCGCGGTGATGACCTATCTTTTGGGATCTGTTCCTTTCTTTAGTTTGGAGTGGGTGATGTAGCATACGTCTTTCTTTGTCTGGTTTTCCAGGCGGTTGGAACTTAGTACGGTTCTGGTTAGATATGTTTTTTTTTTTCTTTAATTTGGATGTCTTACTAGTGAAAGGATATGTCTGCTTAATATATAAGTGTAGATTTGGTTCTTCAGCATTTTCTCGCTCTCTTTATCTTGCTATGTTTGTGGGTCGATCTAGTTTCCTTCTAGATTCGTCGTTTGGTTTAGCTCTTGATGTGGAGGCATCTACTAGTTTTTCTCTAAAGTTTCAGGGTTAGGTAAAAGGTGAAACCATGTGTTCCTTCCTCGATTTTTCTCTTGTGAGGAGGCACTACAAGAAAAAGTAGTATTGACAGCACTCCACGATAGCACGAATTACTGGAGTGCTATCGTAGACGTCGCGAGGGTTGCCAACATTTTTAATAGCGGATAATAAGTGTTATTTTGAGATTTTATGAAGCGGTACATGATCCCGCGAAAACTTACTTATTATTTTGATGTTTCCCTTTTAATTTCGTTTTACTTAGCGAAATTTATACTAAAAAGAAGATTTCCTTTGCTACTTTATTCTATAACTCTTTAATAGTGTCATCTAATCTTCTGCAATTTTTTATTTTCTTCGGAACCCGTAATCAACGAAACTTCTTCACTTTCAGCGAAGCTGGAATTGGAATTCGATGGAGTTGTAGTCGCGATTTCGACGGAGAT
>OVBE01009673.1:0-15803 GCA_900406425.1 Iberis pinnata
GAGAATCTTGACACCCACTCAATTGTATAGTATATAAACGATGCCCTAGAGACTATTCTGGTTTCTTCATCTTCGGCGACTTGGGATTCTTTGTAAGAGATATTGGTCGTCTCATAACATATATTCTTCCAACGTTTAGATAGAACGCTTGTCTTTAAAGCATCTTTGAAAGGTAAGAACGATATTATTATGNACCTAATACGTAGTCTACTAGGTATTATTATAGCTTACTTTAATGGTTCTCAAAATTTGGAAAATAGAGATAAAGTTATGGTTTTTCCATAAATGACACGTTTCTTTTTTTCTCTATAAATTATCATTTGTCAACGATGCGTTTTCATACTAAAAGTTTCTCTCTCTCTCAAACATATCAAAAAACATTATTCTCTATCTCTTTCTCTATCTTTCTCTCTCTTAAAATGAGTTCATCGACTACTACTGCAGAATCGTGTGTTTCTAGGAGATCTCCACCTCCTGAAACCGATCAGGTTAATAGGATGATTCTAAAGCTTGTGGACCAACATATTAATTTTATTCTATTTCATGAAAAATAAATATTTAAACATTGTAACCTCTAATATACATGTTTAATTTTACTTTTGAAATGTTGCTTACAAACATAAACCAGGGAGTCAAATATTAATTTAATATCAATGTTTATGCAAGAATCAAGAAATTGATGCTTGGATATTGCAAACATAAAAACATACAATATGACTCTGTTCGATTTATTTATCATGGCCAACGTCTATTACCAAATTTAACTCCTCATTCGGTTTGTACTCTTAACCTTGAATTAATATAATATTATGTTTTTAACTATAAATTGAAAAAATCATCTTTTTATCTACAGGTAATGATGGAAGATGGAGATGAAATTTGCGTGTTTGAGGAGATGATCGGTGGTGGTCGTTTTGTCATTTGATTTTTTTGTGTGTTATTTGTTTTGTTTGTTGTTGTTATTAGTTGATGAATATTAACTTTTCTTTTGTTATGTTGTTTTGTTTAAACTATTTTTTAAAACTATTAAGTTCCAAATTCTATATAATTTAAATATAATTATGTTTGTTACTAATTTTTAATTTTAATATAATTATTACTTTACCTCTATGTAAATTGCGCAACTTATAATAAAAAAACAACTAAACATGAATTACTTACAAAAACTAAAAATCATAAATATAAAAAATAAATCACACCAGCAAAAAAAAAAAATGAAAAAGAACGAAAAACTAAATATCAACTGTTTTAAAATAAAAAACAAAAATCTAAATGCGTTTAACCTAAAAATCTAACACTGGATGCTTTGTAGTCTACTTCGAAGATGTGAGTGTGGCTCAGTTCGTTATCGGTGTATTCTTTTTCTTTTCTCAAACTCTCCAGCCTGCTTCCAGATTGAAGTTTAGAGTGTTTCTTATCTTCTCTAACATGGAGATCTTCGCGTCAACCTCCATTGCTCGAACTTCGGTATCACGGAAATCTTCCAAACATTGTAGCTGAATCTTCATAAGTTTCAGCATAGTTTTATACCTTTTTGTGGTTGGAAACCGTTTGAGAGTTGCTGGATCGTCTTCTACATCTTCTGGGATGAGATTCATCTTTTTGAGTTTTATTTTAATGAGAATATGATGGATTGTTTATGTATGTATTATATATATAATGGTTTTAGTCATGTATTATGAATGTGTGTCGTTATTAAACATCGTATTGTCTTTCGTGACGTTTAAATGTGTGACGTATCAAACGTTAATATTTATTTGATTTTCCTTTATTTTAATAATATATATTATGTGTAATGTTGAAACGGCGCAAAACTAGGGTTTACCCTTTTGTATATGGATTATGGTTTATCTTGGGTTGCGAGAGAAACACAAACCACGCGTCACTTAAATGAAAATGTTTTAGTCACTGTTAATAAACATATTTCTATACATTTTCGGCATAGGTAATGATTACATGCAATGCATAGCAAATCGATTTCGTATCATACACATAAACTTATTTCTGTGAATAATCAAATAAATAAAATAAATAATGTGTTATCCTGATTTCTATACTTTCGTTTCATACACATAAACATATCTCTATTACCCGAACCAAACTTGCTAAAATTAAACCAAAAAACAAAACATAACCGAAAGTTACCTATTATACTAATATTTTTTTACAATAATATTTTCTTACATAAACATCATAGTACTGTTATCGTTTTAGATTACCTTAAAGTTACGTATTATACTAATAATTACATAAACATTATAGTACTGTACTCAAGTTATATATGTAACAATGTATAAACAAGTTTCATAACTACTAATCTTCCTTGGATCTGGACAATTCGAATTAAGTGTGAGACAAGCCAAATTGAAGCCCAAGTCAGTTTAAGTGGGAGTCACGTGAGAAGCACATGATGTTACTAAAAACAGAAGAACCAGATTTTGGCTAAGTATTAAGCTTGTTTTGACAAAAGAGGAAACAACTATGCGGCCATGTTTGGACCACTCTACCAAGTTGGCTTTTAGGCCTTTGCGCATGCTTAAAGTTGTTTTTAAAAGCTTGTTGTATGTTCTATAAAACTAAAGTGATTCTACTGGATTCTGGGTATTAGATCCCGGCGTGAGTTGGGTCAAAGTTAAGGACCCGAACACGTTCTTAATTCCTCTTGCTGCGTTTTTAACCCATGTTGATGCAGGTGTAGCCTCTAAGCCTTGGTTACCTCTACTAAGACGAGCCCCAGCAGATCCGGATGTCGACGTGTAGCCTCCTCTCATCCTTACTATCATTTCAGAACTGAGAATAAAAAATAACATTTTCAGCTAAATTCCACATCTAACGAATTCAAAAAATATGTATGTAGATGATACCTTAAAATCAACTAAACCACATATTCGATGTACATAGACCTAAAATTAACTAAAGCTGAAGTATATGAGGAAGATACCTTGTTGATTAAGCAGTAGGGCTTCAAATCGGTGAGATCAACAATGTCCCGAAGTAACGCATACACTGAAGATCTTTTGAAAATAATGAAGAAATATATAAATAACTAAGTCAAATTGATTATGCTGAAAAAGTTAAGTGATTTCGTAAGTACCATAGCGTTTTTTGTATTATCTGCAATAGTAAGTGCCGAAACCAAGCAAATTTACGCGCCTAAGTATTTTTGTTTTATTGGGAATGAATAAATAGCATATAAAAGTTAAACGCTATGGATAAAACCCGTGTCCATGTACAATAGTAGGGACAAAAAAAACGATATCCTGGGACGCTATCGATAGTCATATTTCTTGTAGTGGCCTGATCTAGGTGATTTCAGAGATTTGCATCCCCTCCTAAGAAATTAGATGCTTAGGATCTGCATCTCAGCCTAAGGAATTAGGTGTTTTGGAGGCTTACTGGCTTAGGTAGATGGTTCGTAATGCCTATTAGGTGTACTTCTGCTAAAGGAAGTTAGGTTTGGATACCACCTAGTTTGATTTCATATGTCAAGGAATTGAATTTGATTGCTTATGAATCTATCTTCTAGCGATTAGCTCATTGTTTGAGGTATGTTACACACTTAGGGAGTTTGAGGAGGAACACTAAGCAATTAACCCATCCTTAGGGACCCTTTCTTTGATTGCATCTTTCACTCTTTCATTTCCTCTATTTTTACTTAACTTGCCATTTACCCTTTTTACTTATGCATGTTTCCCTTTTGTTTCTGTTTTTAGTTCCTACATGTATTGTTTCACTTAGGACTTGTTACCAACCCCCCATTTTCATATTTAACTTGAACCATTAGTTCTAATTGCATTCTGATTGTTAACATCACACCTGACTCGATTGACACCTTATATATGCTACAATGACGTGATAACTTTCTGGATAAGGAATTGACACAGAAAAATCTTGTTATCAATTTGGCGTCGTTGCCAATTGGGTGTTTGTTTGTTACATTCTGGATTTTGGATCTATTGATATCAAGTTCCTTTCTTTTACTTACTGATTTTCGTTTTCTCCTCGTTAGTGCATCTGAGGTGTTTTCTTGCAAATGGAGAACATTGACCACGCTGACCAGCACACCATTGGTGCGGGTGACAACCCGAACATTTACACACAACGCTATGGAATCAAGCCATCTGCTGTCCAGAATAGTAATTTTGAGATCAAGCACATCTTGATAGCTATGGTTCAGGGGAATAGGTTCCATGGATTACCAATGGAGGATCCACTCGACCACCTGGACGAGTTTGACAAATTTTTCAGTATAACCAAGATTAATGATGTGAGTGAGGACGCATTCAAGTTACGTCTCTTTTCCTTCTATTTGGGTAACAAAGCTCGCCATTGGGAAAAATCCATTTCTAAGAATTCCATCACCTCTTGGAACGACTGCAAAACGACATTTCTTGCCAAATTCTTCTCCAACTCAATAACGACTAGACTTCGCAATGACATATCTGGTTTTGCACAAAGGAATGTTGAGACATTCTGGGAAGCTTGGGAGATGCTCAAAGGGTACACATTGCAATGCCCACACCATGGATTCAGCACTGCATCCCACCTTAGTACTCTCTATAGAGGTGCTCTCCCCAAGATCATTATGTTACTTGATACAACAAGCAATGAGAGCTTCCTGAACCAAGCTGTTGATGTTGGTTGGGAGCTAGTGGAGACCTTAGCACAATCCGAAGGCAACTACGTTGACGACTATGATAGCACTCCATGGGGAATTAATTCTTCTGATGCCAAAACACAGACGGACCTCAAAGCTCTGAATGAGAAGTTGGATAAGTTACTCCTTGCACAACATCATCAAGTTCACTTCATACGTGACGCATAGCACGTTTGGCTCCAAGGTGGGATGACTGCTCAACAAGAGGAGATTAGTTACATTCAGAACCAAAGGGACTACAACAAAAGGGTTCATCAACTACAACAACCCCAACATGTCCTACTGCAACAACAATGTAGCAACTCCTCAAGATCAAGTCTATCCACCTCAACACCAACAACAAGCTAAGTCCTTCATTAACTATGGTCCACAACAGAACCACGGTTTTTCACCTAAGCAACAACTTCAAAATAGGTTCCAGCAACATCAACATGGAGGAGCACCTCCTAGTTTCACCTCTAACCAACCTCAAACTCCACCTTTAAACGTTGAAGCAATGCTCCAGCAGCTTCTACAAGGCCAAGCTAACAACGCAATGGAAGCTTCGAAGAAACTTGCTGAATTGAAGACATATATTGATTGCTCATACAATAACGTCCATCGGAAGTTTGACGCTCTGAACTCAAGGGTTATTGCTTTAGAGAGCAAGTCTGCTTCCACCAAAAATAGACAGTTTCCTGGTAAATCAGTTCAGAACCCAAATGAGTATGCACATGTCAGTCCCATCTTCTTAGGCAGTACCCCTGACTTTTCTTCTCACCCTTGTCTTACTCACCTCGCTGAGGACAGTGTTGCTCAAGTTTGGGGGGGGGGGATTTGAGCCTACATGGGGCTGAAAATGCAGATTTTGGAAAGACTGATTCTTTGACATGGACGAACCCAGAGTTAGCTGCTAGAGTCAAGCTTGTTCTTGGTGAAAAGTTATCTGCTTCAAAGGAGAGGGAAACACCCTTTGTTCCACCACCTTATATTCCAAAATTGTCATACCCATCAAGGTTCAAGAAGGGGATAATAGAGAAGTACCCAGCAATATTTGAAAAATACAAGAAGGATGGTGAAACTCAAGGAGTGTTGGTAGCACATGATGAATGCAACACCTTAATAGCAGAGAAGCAAGAAGATCCCGGTTCATTCACTCTACCATGCTCACTAAGCTCTCTAACCTTTACCAAATTCCTATGTGATTTAGGGGCATCCATTAACTTGATACCTCTCTCCACTACCAACAAGCTGGGATTCAATGAATTTAAAGCTTATAATCTAACTTTATTGTTGGCAAATATATCCATTAGGCATCCTATTGGTACTCTGGAAAATGTACCCATCAAGATTGGGAGTGTAGAGATACCCACAGACTTTGTGGTGTTGGATATGGACAAGGAACCAAATGATCCACTGATCTTGGGAAGACCATTCTTAGCTATGGTTGGAGCTGTTATCAATGTTAAGAAAGGAAATATCTGGTTGAACATAGGGAATGGTTCAAAGATGATCTTCAACATCAAGGACAAAATAAAGAAGCCTACAATCCAAGGTCAGCTATTCTCTATCAAGTAGATGAATGAGGACAATCATGAAGATGGGCACTTAAGCAGTGATTCATTGGAGGATGAATTGAAGAAGGACTCAAACAAGGTTTCAGAGCATCATGAAGCATTTGGAGGTTGTCAAAGAACCAGATGCAAGAGTCTCTGCAGAGTTAAAAGAAAACAGAAAACTTGGGATAACAACTGATGAGAGCAAACTGCCCATTAAGAAAAAGGAGATTCTAAGCTAGAGAACCAGCTTAGCATATCCCACTTCAGAAACCCACTTCAAGCATAACAAGGGAACAGTTTGATCGAAGCCTACCTGAGAAACTCACTTCAGGCACAACCTACTCTGAAAACAGTTTTGAGTTTCAAACCCCTAACATACCTCAAGATGGGTGATCAAGTGTATCTGCTCAACCCAATGCTCGAGCACTATCCAGGGGATGTAAACCCAAAATGTCTCAACAACTTTATAATCAAGGAAATTCTGCCTGGTGGAGGAATTATACTTATTGTGGAACCTGATAAAGGGTCAAAAGTGAACTACCAAGTCAACCCGAACAATGGTGGTTGGATACGTCCAGGAAGAAAACTTGGTGAAAGGACCTCGGTTCTCCTTGGAGGAATTTATCAGGGTCATTAGAGCTTAAAATAGGAAGTCAAGCTTAGAGACTTTAAACAAGATCAATTGGAAGAAAGTATCATGTTTATCCTTGTACATATGAAGTCTTTAAATTTATGTTTAAGTCCTTCTTTTGACGTATTTAAGTTTTTGTTTGGTTTTGGTTTTTTAGGTACTATCTATCATGCTATGGACACTTGGTATGGGAAAAGAGGAAAGCTGGGTAAACTTGAGGAAATCAAAGGCGAACCCAAAACACGTTTTAAATTGGTGAAGAGAAATGACTAAGTCGGAACTATGACGCTTTGGTGGATTCAAAATCACTTTGATTAAGTTCTGACCGAGCCACATGAAGCATTAGATCGAGCCACTCCATTGCTTCCATCGAGCCGGATGAAGTGTGATCGAGCCGCGAACAAGCACTCCTCGATTGCACCACGCCAACGTCGTCATCAAGCCATTTCCAAGCTTTTCATCGAGCCACAGAGATGATTTCTTCGAGCCACCAAAGACATTATGATCGAGCCGCCAAATGCGTGTGACCGAGCCGAACCAAAATGACATCAAGCAAAGATGGTCACATTGTGCATTCATTTCCCGAGACCAAATTTCTGCTAAGCCACTACAGCCATCTTCTTCAACTCAACCTGAAAACAGTACCACTCCAAGCCCTTTTCATTGTATATATCATAGCATATTTCTTTTCTGTTGTTGCATTTTTGTCCTAAACCCTTCTTCGAACTTTTATTACACAAGGGACTGTGCAATTTAAGTTTGGGGGAGAGTTTAGGAGGTACTGATCATGTTTACTTGTTTTCTTATTTCAATTTTGCATCTAAGTCATACAAAAACAAAAAAAATTGAAATTTTTCTGAAAATTACCTTTCAAAAATAGAGTGTTCAAGTAGTTACATTTAGGATGTTAGATTTATAGGTTTGTCATTTGCATCTGCATAGGGAACTAGGAAGATAGTAACCTTGTAAGTATGATGTTTTCTCAGAAAATGTAAGTGCCCTGGTTATTAGTTGTCTAATACATCTTGAACTAGTCAAAAGTAAAACTGCACCATACTTGGAATGTGAACTTACAGATCATTTATCTCCTGAAGCATGTTGTCATTTGAAGTTTGCTCCTATCTATTAGAACTTGAATTTGAATGTATAATTATCATGCTTGTGTGTTGGATATGAACTCATGGATAGTATATACATATTTGGGTTATCTTCTACCATTTTGCCACTCTTGGTAACCCAAGTAGAATCCCCACCCTTGGACCTTGCCTTCTTTCAAGCCATGAATTTACTACTGAGAAGCAGGTCTTTTATGGAATGAGCTTGGTAGAACGTGTTAGGTTCGAACTGACGGGAATAAGATCTCATATAGTTCTAGTCCATGCTTTTTGGACTAGAAAGGACTAGGCGGGATTCAATTTTAAGTGTTGTTTTGGGTGGAAATGAATGAAAAGGGTATTGGTATCAGGTAAAAGGAAGGGTAGAGTAAGAACCATAGGAAAGGAATGGAAAAAGAAACATAATATGCTAGTTTAAAGTTTGGGGGAACAATGGTATGAAAAGGAAGTATGGCTAATGCATAATAAGAAAAGTGTATGAAAGTGAACTCAAAAGGCTAAAACCCAGAAATATAGTGTAAATTAAAAAAGGTCAAAAGCCATGAGCATCTAAGTAAGTAAGTTCCTAAAATCACTAGCAGTCATTTAAGAAAGAAACCTCTCCTAAGTGTAGCTAAAGAAAAGATGAAAAAGGGAAAATGTGAATAAGTAAGTTCACTTCAAGTATTAAAATGGTAGATTTAGGACCTCTTACTGGGTAGAGGAAACTTAGGTTTCACTAGCATTGGGTAGATGAGGTTTTGTTTCTATATGCGTCTAAGTGTTCTTACTTTAGCCTTCTGCTAAAGCTCATTCCCTTTTGAGTGAACCCTTTTTTCGAATCATTAACCACTGCATGAAGGGGTCATTTTTACTCCTTAACTTGTCCCTTGACCAAATGAGTTCATTGAACGCACATGACTTGATCCATGGTTCCTGATTAATGAATGTTAAAGGGGAAAACGAATTTTAATACATTGTGGAAGTTGGAATTGGTTTGTGATGAATTGTGATGAGTATTGCTAAAGTTTTTAAGTAGGATGAGCTTAGAATTTCATTCTAGAACTAGTAATCAGGACATTTATATTACCTGTGTTATCAACATATTTTGGTACTGAGTTCCCACTTTCACCCAGACCTTTGAATTACTTGCTTGAGGACAAGCAAGGATTTAGTTTGAGGGAGTTGATGTCTCTGTATTTTTATGGATTTTAGAAGTAATTCAGCATCATTTTAGAGTCTTTAGTTAAACATATGTTGCATTTATTGGTGTTATTGGCAAGTTTGCATTTTTTAGGGATTTTTGTATTAGAATTTGCATATACATGCATTTTGGAGATTTTTCAGGACTTTCAGGAACTTTTAGGATGATTGTTGCGAACTTGGAGAAGTAGAGAAAAATGTGTGGAACGGAACCAGCTCAAGGGTAGAACAAGTAAGGACTCAACCAAACTGTCGAGCCAAAACGAAGATGGCTCGATCACCATTGAGCCAAAGCCATCGAGCCAGGCTCGATCTCCAAACTCTTATCTCGGCCCGATTCGATCACTCCTTAAGCCAGGCTCGATCTCCTAAAGACTAGCTCGACCTCACGATGTAACATGCCTCGAGCTCACGCTTCCTCCACCTCGACCATGCTCTGCCAATCCAACTCCTTTTGGCTCGATCCCGTGATCGAGCCACCTTTAATCATGACTTGATCAAAACTTGAAGTCACCTCGAGCATGTCCAAGCCGCCTCAACCAACGCCCAAGACACTTTCTCACCACCTTGGCTAAATCCAACGCAACACCTCAATCATCGCAACTCCTTTGGCTCGATCCCCTGATCGAGCCAGGGATAGAGCCAGGGATCGAGCCACCTCTACGCTGGCTCGATCTCCATGCCAAATTCCAGTTCGATCGCGTGATCGAGCCACACCTTCTCTCTGCCTCGACCTCATTTCAGATTGATTCAACACCATTGGCTCGGCTCGATCGCATGCACTCTTCAGCTCGGACCCAAGCAAGCTATGACCCGACTAACTTCAAATCAGGATGGACCTGACCCAAAACCCATTTTAATGATTTTCTTTTGTCTTTTATGTGTTTTAGGAATTTTCCTAAACACTATATAAAGCCCTAAACGCCTCCTTTTGCAAACAGTCTTTTCTTTTGCCATTTTTAGGTTATGTCTTAGGTTTATGTTTTATCTCTTTTGTTCTTAGTGTTCTTCATTTTGAAACCCAGATTTCTTTTAAGTTTATGCTAATCTTCTTTTTTCCTTTACATTCCTGCATAGATTAGGGTTGTGAACTATATGGTGCATGTTGATTTAAGTTGTGAAGCTTTTAATCTTGTTTTTAGTTGATCATTTTCCTCTGTTTTTAAGTTACTGTTCCATTGAAGTTCTTATTTTTTGGGTTGATGTTCTTGATGTTTTAGATCTTCATCTTCTGCATCTTTGTTCGTTTTTGTCCTCTTCTTCTATTTTAGGGTTTTATAAAGTCTATTCTTAGTTGTTGACCTTAGATTTAAAATGTTTTCCTTAGTATCTATGCTTTCATGTTCTTCTGATTTTGTATCCCATATGCTTTGTGAGTAGTGACCTAGGTTCCTTGAGGATGGGATAGGGTAGTGTTGTTTCCTTGTTCCTCCTAGGTGTCTAAGCTTTATGGTTTATTAGATCCCTTCTATTTCATTGGGCTTAATGCTCATTTCGACATGACCCGTTGAGATCCGACCTTGGGCCCTTCAGCACATGAAAAGTGATTCAATGAAGTGCTTGATCTAGGTGATTTCAGAGATTTGCATCCCCTCCTAAGGAATTAGATGCTTAGGATCTGCATCGCAGCCTAAGGAATTAGGTGTTTGGGAGGCTTATTGTCTTAGGTAGATAATTCGTAATGCCTATTAGGTATACTTCCGCTAACAGAAGTTAGGTATGGATGTTATCTAGTTTGATTTTATTTGCCAAGGAAATGGATTTGATTGCTTATGACTCTATCGTCTAGGGATTTTCTCATTGTTTAAAGTATGTTAGACACTTAGGGAGTCTGAGGAGGAACACTACCAATTACCCCATCCTTAGGGACTCTTTCTTTGATTGCATCTTTTTACTCTAACATTTCCTCTCTTTTTACTTAACTTGCCTTTTACCCTTTTTACTTATGTATGCTCATCTTTGTTTTATGTTTTAATTTTATGCATCTTTTATTCACTTAGGACCAGTTAGCAAAACCCCCCCCCCCCTTTTATTATTAGCTTGACTTAAAAGAACCATTGCAATCTTGATTGTTAGCATAACACCTGATTGGATTGACACCTTATCTATGCTATAATGACGTGATAACGTTGTGGATAAGGAATTGTAACACAACAAAGACAAATCATTGTTATCAGGTACTCAAGCGCGCTGATCGATACCCCATAAGTAAGAATGCACCATTTACATTTTAATGAATGCATGTTGTTAGTTATGTGGTG
Organism: Iberis pinnata; assembly: GCA_900406425.1. Taxonomy (NCBI): domain Eukaryota; kingdom Viridiplantae; phylum Streptophyta; class Magnoliopsida; order Brassicales; family Brassicaceae; genus Iberis; species Iberis pinnata. Next base: position 11,385 of record OVBE01009673.1, read on the forward strand.
GTAAACAGTCCAATTGCAGTGGTTGTCTAGGATTAATGTCTTTAGTTTTTGACATCTGAATTTGGGGTTTTTTGAGATTCTGCAAATTCTTTTGTGGTCCTTTTCAAACCTCGTATCTGGATTTAATCTTGCTTTACTTGAGGACAAGAAAAGATCTAAGTCTGGGGGAGTTGATATTACTAGGTTTTGATGCATAATAGTAGACATTTATGTATGCTATTCTGCATTATTCAAAGTATTTTCCTTGCAATTTTGGTATATTATCAGGATTCTAGGTGTTCGGGTCATTTTGGAGCAAAATAATGCATTTCAGAGCAAATCAGAAGAACTTGGCTAAGTGGCAGAGATGAGAGATCGATCGATCCCTTCAGGCATCGATCGGGTACTTATTACGCGGAAATGTCACAATATATGAAGAACGATCGATCCCTATCTAGATTGATCGGGAATTTTCTCCTCTAGTTTTTCGGATATGAAGATCGATCGATCCCTTGAAGAACGATCGAGCCAATTTACGAATAGATTGATCGATCTCTACACCCGAGAAGAATTGAAGATTTTCCCAAATTTGCAGAAAAAGTCTTCAAGCTTATCAAGTTTTCCTTATTTTAGTTATTTTCCTTTTTGCACTATATAAGCCTTGTGGCTAGTATTATTTATTTTTACGCTTTTACAACTTTGAGTTTACAAAGAGACGAATTTTGAACCCTGTATTTGGAGAAGAATTCTGAACTATGATCTTTGCTTTTTATAATATCTATTTTCATTTATTTGATTATGTTTTTTGAAATTGTATTGTTCTTACTTTGCAATGTCTGAGTAGTTATTGTTCTTGCTTTGCAATGTCCCAGAGAAATCATGTTTGATTATTCGATTATTCATAAAAGGATTGAATTCATTAGATTCTCAATCTAGATTTGATCTTAATGCATGGATTAGATTGATCACGTAGTTCTTGCTAATAGATTGATAAATACCAAGAGATTTGGTTTACAAATCTAACCTAATCTAGATGAGTAAACGCTTTTGCTTGCGGGAGTATTGTCTTAGGGGTTTATGAACTTATCGAATCTAAATTGTAATACATGTTTGAATTATCTAAATACGGCAGAAGTTTGTCTTTAGTAATTTGAATACAGGGATCAATACTTCAGGAGGATATTGATCTAGTTTCTGTCTTTTGAGTTGAGAACTATTTTCAAGCTAAAATCCTTGCATGATAACTTGACTTTTAAACTGACTACCTGCAAATTACCTATTTCATGACATTTTTATTTATTGATTTCAACTTCGTTTATTTTAGTTATTGCTTATTTAAGTTACAACAATCTCTTATTCTTGTCTTAGCTTGATTTGATATTAAAACTGAAAGTCGTGCTAATTGGTTTATGTGGATTCGACCATTTTACTATGCTATAACATATGTCTCTACAATATAGTTTTAAGATATAAATTCTATGCCTATCATATGCCTTCCAACAAAGCACCAGACCTAGATGGGTTCCCGAATGAATTTTATCGTTCTACTTGGGCAGTGATTGGTGCTGATCTTATTGTTATTGTTCAGTCATTCTTTACGCATGGTTTTCTACCGAGAGGGGTAAATGCTACTCGGCTTGCTCTAGTTCCCAAAACTGACTTGCGACTACACATGCACGATTATCGTCCCATATCTTGCTGCAACACTCTCTACAAACTGATCTCCAAGATTCTAGCTAATCATCTAAAGGTTATTTTCCTAGAGGTTATTGCTCCTAATCAATAGGATTTTTCCAAGGGTTCTTACTACTTGAAGACGTTCTCCTAGCCCTCGAACTTTTCAAGGATTACCATAAATCTGGGATTAATCCTCGTAGTATGCTTAAACTGGATATATCAAAAGTGTTTGACACCTTAGAATGAGACATCACCATCACTGCTATCAATGCGATGCAGTTACCTCCTCAATTCATCTATTGGATTAAACTGTGCCTTTCCACTACGATGTTTTCAGTCATGGTAAATAGAGAACCCTCCGGTTATTTTCCGAGTAATCGTGGTATCCATCAAGGTTTTGCTCTATCCCTATACTTATTTGTCATTGCTAATAACGTTGTTTCTCAGATGTTAAACAGGGGTGTTGCTTCTGAAGTTTTCAATTATCATCCCTCTTGTAGCCATCTTCATCTCACTCATCTCAGCTTTGCAGATGACATCCCTGTGTTTACAAATGGTTCTCCCACTCATTCCACAACATCCTGGAGATATTACAAAGATTCGGAAAGCCTTTTTATTAACAACACCAAGTTTGCTATATATCATGGAGGCTGCTGTAATCCTTTACTCTCCTCGGCTCAAACGTTTGGTTTTGCCATAGGTTCTCTGCCTTTCTGTTATCTTTAAATTCCCTTAACCACTAAAACATTCCCTTAACCATAGGTTCTCTGCCTTTCTGCCTTTCACGTTCACTCTGTGACACTTCTAACTATTTTTCACCTCTCTCTTATATGGCGATTACTCACCTCTCATACATTCTTGTGGGTCCTTTGGACTCGTTACCATCTCCTCTGTAGCCATACATTCTGGAAAGCTTCGTTCTTGCAAAGCGGCTCTTGGGTGTGGCGTAAGCTTCTCAAGCTTCGAAGATAGCTTGACCACTTTTCTGCTACAAGCTTGGATCTAGACAGATTTCTAGATTCTGGAGTGATGACTGGACAGGCTGGGGTCCTCTTGACTCTTTAGTTGATGATTATGCCATTCGTCAGCTTGACATTGGGCGTCATGCCTTAGTCGCTAAAGCGGCTCCTTTCGGGACTTCAAGATTCCGTCGTGTTCCATTCCCTATCTTAATTTCTCTTACTAACATAATCTATATTTTGCAAGCCCCTCGAACTTCTACAGAAGCAGACCAACCGATTTGGAAACATGGCCATGAACTCTATAAACCCACTTTCAACTCCATGCTCACTTGGAAATTGATTCGTACAACACATCCACGGGTTCCATGGTTCTATCTATCTTAGTTCCCACTCACTATTCCTCGATACTCCTTCATAGTCTGGCTTGCACTACAAGACCGACTACAAATAGGTGCTCATCTTTGTGTATTTTGGATCACTCAGCCATGTGTTCTTTGTGGATAGCCGATTGAGTCACGCGACCACAATTTCTTTGCTTTCCCTTACTCGTACACTGTTTGGAGTACATTCACAGGCTCTCTTCTGGCTCGTCTCACCACACCTGATTGGCACACTCTCACTCAACGGCTCCTTCACCCTCGCTCCCCTCAACCTTTACAAGATATTGTCTTACTAAAGCTATGATTTCAAGCCGTCGTTTACTATATCTGGATGGAACGTAATGCTCGCATACATGGAAGCACACCAAAATCAGCTCTTGTCTTTGCTCGGTTGCTCCGTAATCTAGTCACCGACCGTCTCTTGGACTTACCTTACGCTGCAACACACATGCTGGCCACTATCTCAATTCATTGGAATGCTATCATAACCGCATAATCTTTGCACATATCTTGACTTTCCCAATCTCTACTAGTGGCTCTTAGGGTAAGGCAGATTTGTACTATTTTTTTCATCACTAGTTTTATCCCACTGGATTTTCTAGTGATGGTTTTTAAAGAGGAAAATCTCTACTTCACCCTCTCTTTATCCCTATCTTCTAAGCTTTTTCAATCTATCTTGCAACAAATCATTTTATTTACACTTTTGTATCTGCTAAAAGCCATGTATTTTTTTGTTGATATATAATATTCACATCTCAAAAAAAAAAAGTCATGAATGTTTGTCTCTTTTGTACATAAGACTATATATAAGGTATTTCTGTGGTATATTTGGCCTTTTAAGAAAGGTCATTTTTATATCTCTAGTTTTACTTAAGCTATGTAATTATGAATATGTTGTTTTTACATATTATGTATACTCATAAAGTAGAAAACAATAGGAAAGAAACATATTGGTTTTGTACTATTATTTACAAAATTTTGAAACTAAAAAGATCAATCGTGTTTGTTTAAAATTGTTTGAAATGTAATAATTGTAAATTTTATAAAATATAAAATGTTTCATATTTTTAAATAATATTTTTTTATTTCTAAAGATCTCATGGAACTATATAATTCTTTTTAATGTTAAAAAATTTGTAACTTAAAAAATTTCAAAATTTATTATTAAAATAATCTTAAGAATTTCTAATGGATTATTACATTCACCATGAGGATATTGAGCTAATTAAATCAATGGCCATAAGCCAAGATTATAACCATGACGGCTATTGCTGGAGCTATACGAAGAATGGAATGTATACAGTTAAATCTGGATACTAGGTAGCGACCACGTTATCTGTAGAGAATATGGAAATACAGGAACGAAGCATCAAAATACTCCAGGCCTTTGTGTGGAAGATTAATGCACCGACAAAAATAAA
>OVBE01009674.1:0-11592 GCA_900406425.1 Iberis pinnata
TATATATATATATATATATATATATATATGTCCTTTCCAGGGGAGATTGTGACATTGTACTCTTTTTCCCTTGTCATGGTTTTTATTCCACTGGATTTTTCCATGATAAGGTTTTAACGAGGCAGTTACGCAATCTCTAATAGATGTATAATTAAGAGGGGGTGTTAAATATATATAATTATTATCATCTTTGACATGTGTCCCCATTTGCTCCATGTGTCTTTCTGTGCTCAATGGGATGGACACGTAATGCTTTCTTGAGCTGTTTGTGTTTTTCCTATAAATAGTGAATTTATAATGCATTTGAAACATAGATCAAACACATCAATCTACTCCTCTTGCATTCTCTCTCTCGTAATAACAAAAGAAAGAAGTTACAATCTTCTTTTGCTTTACATACAATATAATAATATTATTAGTATTACATAACAAGAATATCTTTTTTTTTTTCTATTTTGTAAAGGTTTATATTTACTAGATTTACATGTAACTCAATTACAATCAACTCAATCCAATCACAATCAACTCAAACAAGATTAATTTGGATTGGGAGTTTTTAGAACAATAAATCATCCTTCGTCTAACTAATGTCTGAAAATCTTAGAACGAAAATTGAGAACCAGGATTTGTATTTCCGGCGATCCCGCGGCGGCTTCGAAATTGCAGTGAGAGATTATCTCCACTATCACCCACTCAGGCTTCTTTTGTTTTACAGAAGGAAAAACAATTATGGTAAAAGGTTGCGACGGTTTGAGAGAATGATGAGTAGGTTTCAGATCTGGCTTAGGGACGAACTGATCAACCGTTGGGCTTTGCTTGGCGACTTTTCCCAACAGTCGTTAATTGTGCACTACCACCAGAAGGCGCATTTTTTCTCTCCTCTAGAAGGTTGATCCAAATTCGGTGACTTGAGGTCCATTATCTCTTTGCACGTCAGCTTCCATGCTTCGAGCCGCGGTGGATAGCTAAAAAGGGGAGAGGAAGATTATGGATCGCTAAGGGAGAGAAGAGAGATGAGCGAGCTCGCCAGCGTTGAATCTCACCAGCACTCAAGGTCACAATGTGGAAAGAACGACTCGAACGGCAGAGAAAGAGCTCACCACCTCAGAAACTCACCACAAGTCTCAAACTAGAAAGTAGGGGTGTCTATTTCGGGTAACGGGTAGGGTAATAGCGGGTAGGGATCGGGTACGGGTAGTTCGGGTATGGAAAATCAATACCCAAAATATACCCGTAAAAGTAAGGGTCGGGTAATGGCGGGTACAGTTTGGGGAAAGGTCGGGTCGAGTAGTTTAAATCAATACCCGTTTAATACCCGAACTCGTAATATGTTATATAAATTTGAGTAATATGTGTATTAAAATTTGTAATTAGTATACTGTTTGACTATATTATTCTATGTTTGTAAAAAAGATTTATAAAATTGAATAAAATAGTATTAAAATTTGAAAATATGGTATAAAATAACCAATTATGTAAGTTTTTTTAATGTTATTAGATCATATATTTTATATAACACAAAATTTTATATTATTTAGGAGATTATTATCACTATTGTTAAGTTTTTGAAATAATTTTATTCATTTAGTTATGTAAACGGGTAATTCGGATACCCAAATAATTATCCTTACCTGACTTTTACCTGTTAAACATTTTTTTCTTGACCCAAATGGGTAATTATCATTATCCTACCCGACTCTTACCCATAATACGGATCGGATATATGACGGGTCAGATAACCCGATCCAAAATGGACAGGCCTACTAGAAAGATAAACCATTCAACATCATCATTTCTTTAACAAGAGAATCAAATCTGAAACTAGTTGTTGTATGGTAAATTAATAGTTAACTCACAAGTTTTTTCATATTTGGGATAAATTTTTATTTATAATCAATTTTGGACATAAAGTCGAATTTCCGTGAAAAAAGTATAAAAATATTTTTTAAAATATTTGACCAAAACTATTTTTACGTTTAATATAAATTTATAAAAATTACTATTTGGAATTTGGAATTTGGAATTATCTTATATGTATTGTCTGTGTTTGATATATATTATTCATCATGTATTATATACTTTACAAACTTGTTATATGTACAAATTAATTGGATTTGCTTAAATTTATATTGATGACCAAGAAGTAAGCTTTTTTTGTTGTTGTAATAAGTTTGTTATTATCTAGAACATATGAATATGGATGTGAATTGTGCTGACAGTTTAACTCTTACATGCACAAACCCAAAAGAGTGACAAATATAAATTTACAAATATACAACACTTGTACCATTACTTGTCATTCTCTCTTCATATTTTTGATGATTATGCACTCTTACAATTAATCCTTCAACATAGAAAGGGAATCTAAAAGACTTCTTCAGACAAAAAAAAAAGAAAAAAAAAAAACAATATGAATTCAAAATAGTAACTCCATAAGTTGTTAATAATTTTTTTAATAGCCTACCAAAGATATCGACCTATAACTGATTATTGAATTTTAGGGACCATATAGTTTTTTGGTAACTATTTTCGGAATAAAAGTTAATCGGAAAATTTTTGGTCAAAAATATTATTTAAAATTTCTTAGTAGACATTTGGTCCAAAAAAATTAAATTTCCAACTAAATTTATATTGATAATTATTAACCATTTTGCGACAAATAAATTTTAACTATTTGTGGTTAGTCGAAAACTGTATTTTTCCGACTAATTTAAAACTAATATGGTAGTTTAAACTATGAAATATTTTTGTAGTATAAAATCAGTTTTATGTATATATTCTTTTAACAGTTTAATGATTTAATAATTCATACATTTTAACTTTAAAATTTATGAGAGCCAAATCTATTGCTTCTTTGAGGGAGAAAATCCATATATTGACAAAATGATTTTATCCCAATAATCACATAAGCCAAATGATTGAGTTTGCTATAAAATTTTGTATCTTTCTCATAATCACATATTTTTTGGGTATTATAAACTTTATCTTTCTATACAACAAGTCATAGTTTCTACATTTATAGACATTCCTACCAACGTCGCTCGTATGCCAAATGATTGAGTTTGCTTTAAAATTTTGTCTCTTTTCTAAACTATATATTATTAATTCAGTATATCGAAGATTTAGGTTTCACAACTATTATTAACAAATAACAAATAAGATATATAAGACTGGTTATAGACTTTCAAGAGATATATAGTTTTTGGGAACTATTATTTGGAAACAAGTTAAAAGTTAAGCATGGACCTTAGTCTAGTGGTTGAACTATTTCAAAACGTGTTTAATATCACTAGTTTGAATTTTTTAGGAAAAATGATTTACGTTTTAGACATATATTATCAACGAATGGTTCCAGACATCCGAAAAGATTATAGGCTCCCAAGGTATATAAAACAAAGTTAAAAATTATTCAAAAAATTCATAGTCGAAAATTCTTAGTAGAAAAGTGATAAAAAAACAAATTTTTGACTATATTTTTTGGGTAATTACTGATCGAAATTTTCGACGATTGAATTCTGCATATTCATGATTAACCAAAAATTACCTTTTCCAATTTATTTTCGATTTATACAATGACTAAAACTTTAACATATATTTTATAGTGGAATTAATTTTCTATCTAATTTTTACAGTTTAATAGTTCCGTAATTTATACATTTAAACTCGAGAAAAATTCAAATTCACATGACGTATATATATTACTTTTAATAGTTCCGTAATTTATACAGATAAACTCGAATAAATTCAAAACCACATTCACCTTTTTATAGAAAAAAAGTCCAATTATAAAAGTTAGGTGGTAGTGGCTTTTGTATCCATTTCATACTCACATTTTTTTGGGTATTATAAACTTTATCTTTAAATACAACAAGTCATAGTTTCAACATTTATAGGTATTCCTACGAACGTCGCTCTTAGGCCCAATGATTGGGTTTTCACATTTTATTAACAACTACATGCTTTACGATAAGGTTCGCTACAAATTTTTGTTTCTTAGTTTTGAACTATATAGTATTGATTCAAAGTATAATATATTGAAGATTTAGGTTTCACAAATGTTATTAATAAATGACAAAGAAGATATATAAGACAAACCTAAAAGAGTAACAAATATAAATTTCCAAGTAACCATTACATATCAGTCTCTCTTCATATCTCTCATATGATTTATACACTCTTACAATCAATTTCTCATCATAATAAGGTTATAAGAACAAGTAATCTAGTAGTTATTTTTCATTGTCTTTTTACTAAGTAAATTCGTATTTTGAAAAAAAAAAATTATCGAATTGGTTCGTTGTGGTTCAAATATCAAACGCAATAAAGAAAAATGTTATCTAAACAACTTTTAAAAAAGAAATAGAAAACTGATATTTAAAGACAAGGGCGACGAAAGCGGCGATAGGGTTTTACAAACAAAGCTTTTCTTTTTTGCTTCACGGTCACGGCGCCTCAAAATTCCGGCATGCCGGAGATGTCAGCGCCTCCAGACGATGACGGTGGCTTTCACCAGCACTCCAAGACACCTTCCTACCCCCACTTGGTCTCAACTACTCACGGGCTCTTCCACTCGCATGGATGGCTCTAATGCTCTGTTCACCATTGATAACGGCGTAGCCTCCATCGTCGTTCCCAAGCTACTTCGTGACAAACCACAGCCACTATGGCACAACTACCTTGTCGGCTATTTTATAGGAACGGTTCCTCACATTGGGAAAATCCATGCCACAGTAAATCGTCTATGGAACCGGGATGGAAAGGGTCCGAAAATCGATGTTCAGATTATGCAAGATGACTCGGTTCTATTTAGGATAGAATCCCCAGAAACTCGTTCCAATGTGTGCCGTAAGAAGTATTGGCACATCTCTGACACCTTGTTAGTGGTGCAAGAGTGGTGTCCGTCAAAGGATTTATCGAAACCTGATCTCAGTTCTATGCCGCTTTGGGTCGATTTCCGAAATGTTCCTGACTATCTTTTTTCTCATGCAGGCTTACGGTTTCTTGGCGACATCGTTGGGAAAGCTCAGAAATTGCACCCTAATAAGGAAAAGTGCATTCGACTAGATGTTTCTCGTGTCCTTGTGATCGTAAATTTGGACCAGGATCAAATCGAAAAAATACAGCTAGATGATGACTCGGACCCTATCTCTGTTTCGTTTCCTTGGTTACCACCGAAATGCGCTCATTGTCATGCTTGGGGACACAAGGTCATGGCATGCAAGAAGCTCCCTACCTCAAAACCACCTCACACCGTACCTCAAGACTCTCGTAAAGACGAGTCAACACCACCTCAAACCATAGCTGAAGATGCATCGGACCTGGCATCAATTACTGTTGCTGTACCTCCAGCTGCATCTACACCATCTCATGAGCAGCCCATTGACAACACAACCTCTATTCCCTCCCCTTCTCTCGCTTCTAATTCCCATTTAGCTTCGGCTATAACTGATAATTTACAATCTCTTTCAACAGGACCGGTGGACATTATTGCCGCAATGGTCGACAAGATCACAACCGTCACACCTCTTCCGCACACTACATCCCTAACCACTGTTTCTCTTCACGACCCAGCCCTTGAGACTTTATTACAAGATCCAAACCTGCTTCTCTCGGCCACCACCATCATAGTCATGCTGCAACCTCACACGCAACAGCAATCCGCACGAACCTCCATCAGCAACAGCACCAACACGACCAGTTTCCAGCACATGATTGGTCTACTATATCATGTCATCACAGTACAAAATCCCCACCTAAAGAAAACGCACCCAACAGCTCTCCCGTGCTCCTCTCTCCATCGCGCTTTCAAGTCCTCGCTAATGAAATACCGGAAGATGAGGACGTCGAGGAAGGACAAATCATGGACCAAATGATGGAGTCTAGCGTGCCTGTTATTAATGATGCTACTCCTCATGATGGAGCAGCTGCCTTTATTGACCAATCTTCAACTTTCACCACTCGCTCTAACCCGAGAGTGAAAACCAGTCCGATTGATCAAGCAGCAATTGCCGCTTCTCGCAAATTGCCAAAGCATGTGGTTACTAAAAAACAATCATTCGTCTCCTCGCGGAGACATTGATGTTATGTCGTTATTTGCATGGAATACAAGGGGTTTTAATCAATCCCTTAAGCACTAAACAGTCTGCCATTGGCTAACAACTACCAAACCGGAATTCGGTTGTTTTTTAGAAACTCGGGTACAAATTGACAACTTTGCTCATATTGTGCAGATTGCTATGCCGGGTTGGAATGTCCTATACAACTACTCCGCCCATAAGCTCGGGCGCATCTGGGTTTGTTGGCGTGACGACGTTGTTGTCACGCCAATTCTTATCACTTCTCAGCTAATCTCTGTCCTTGTCACTTTAACTTCTGGTAATGTTGTCTTGATTTCCTGTGTCTATGCCTCTAACTTTCAGGCTGAGCGCACAAATCTTTGGCGCGACCTTCAAGAGACTCGTCGACTATATGGTTCCCACCCGATCCCATGGCTAATTTTAGGTGATTTTAATGAGATCCTGGTGGTATCTGAGCACTCAAAAAATTTGACTTCTCGCCTTCCTGGAATGCTTCAATTCCAAGACTTTGTCTCTTGTTGTGATCTTACGGACATGATGCATGTTGGACCTCGGTTTACATGGTGGAATCACCGCCAGGAAAACCCCATCGGCAAAAAGCTAGATCGTGCTCTCATCAATGACTCTTGGTTCTCACAATTCCCGCACTCCTATTCCGTCTTTGAAGCAAACGGCGTCTTTGATCATGCGCGATGTGTCGTGCATTTCTCTCATCAGTCACGAACCGTTCGTAAGCCTTTCAAGTTTAATAACTTTTTGATTTCTCACCCCTCTTTCATGCAGGCAGTTCATTCAAGCTGGTGCTCATCCCCACCAATTTTCCCCTCCCGCCTAGCCCTGCGTTTTCTGTATCTTAAGCTCAAAGCACTTAAGTTTCAGATACGCACTCTCAATTCCATGGTCTATGGTGATTTATCTAATAGAAATCGTGCTGCTTACGTTCACCTTTGTGCTTGTCAGGAACAGGTCCTCTTAGATCCCTCGACAAGCAACATGGAATCCGAATTACATGCTGCCAACTCCTGGCGCACTCTAGCAATTGCGGAGGAGATTTACTTTCAACAACGTTCCAGGATTCGGTGGCTACGTAATGGAGATCATAACACCAATTTTTTCCATCGCATTGCCAACTCTCGGAAGTCTCAAAACTCTATCAAGCGGCTGCTCCTAGATATAAGCGAAATCATTACCGAACAATCGGACCTCAAAGTTGCCGCTATGCATCACTTCCAAACCTTCCTTCAGCATCAACCGGCCACAACTCCCATTCCCGACCTCGAGACCCTCCTCCCTTACCGCTGCCCTCCCGACGTAGCCTCTGCGCTCTGCCAAGACGTCACACCAACCGAAATCAAGGACACACTTTTCTCTATGCCATCAAACAAAGCGCCGGGGCCCGACGGCTATACCACCGAATTCTTTAAGGCTGTTTGGCCGATCATCAGCCTTGATTTTATTGCCGCTATTCAATCATTCTTTCTTTATGGTTTCTTACCGTGTGGCATTAATTCCACTTTGCTTTCTTTGATTCCTAAGGGTGAAAATCAGGAGACAATACGGGATTACTGACCGATTTCGTGCTGCAACGTCATCTACAAGGTCATCTCCAAGCTCCTGGCAAACCGGCTGAAGGTTCTCCTACTGAAATTCATCGCTCCCAACCAAAGTGCTTTCGTCAAGGGTCGTCTGCTATTAGAGAATGTCATGCTTGCCACCGAGATTGTCAAGGACTATCACAAAACCTCTATCTCTTCTCGTTGTACTTTAAAGTTGGATATAGCTAAGGCTTTTGATACTATTGACTAGGATTTCCTCTTTTCGGCTATGCAGGCTATGCGTTTCCCAACGCGGTTTATCTATTGGTTGTACCTCTGTGTATCCACAGCCACTTTCACAGTCTCTGTTAATGGCGAGCCAACAGGTTTCTTTCCAAGTCGGCGAGGACTACGTCAGGGTTGTGCACTTTCCCCGTATCTTTTTATTATTGCTAGCAATGTACTCTCCCAGCTCTTGAATGCAGGTTCCCGGTCAGGTACTTTCGGTTACCACCCACTCTGTCGTGAAACTGCACTCACCCATCTCTGCTTTGCTGATGACGTCCTAGTCTTCACGAATGGCGACCCAGCTTCTGTGACGGGAATTCTAAGCATTCTAGACTCCTTCGGCAACGCCTCGGGGCTACATGTCAATGTCCACAAATCATCCATCTTTATTGCGGGCCGACATTGTCAAGATCTTCATCAATTGGTCAACACCATCGGTATCAAACGGGAATCTTTTCTGGTTCGATATCTCGGTCTACCTCTTACGACCAAGCGCCTCTCACGGGCAGATTGCGCACCTTTGATTGACCGTCTTAGGTGGAAAATGAACTCTTGGGCTATGAAATTTCTCCCTTATGCTAGCAGGTTACAGTTGATCAAGTCAGTCATTGTGAGTACTGTCAACTTCTGGCAGTCCGCCTTTTGTCTGCCACGGTTTTGCATCCGAGAAATAGATAGCCTCTGTAGTTCTTTCTTATGGTCAGGATCTCCATTATCCACTCACACGGCGAAAGTTGCATGGGCTGATGTGTGCACACCTCTAAGCTCGGGCGGTCTTGGTATTCGTAAGTTTGAGGATACCTCACTTGTGTTTTCACTTTCTCTAATTTGGCGTCTAGTGTCCAATACAGGTTCGCTATGGGTAGCATGCACAAAGCAATACCTGCTAAAGGACTCAACATTTTGGGATCTCCCTTCCCCGCCTCGCACCCGTGGGTCATGGATATGGCAAAAGCTACTAAAGCTTCGACCTCTCGCAGTCCCCTTCTTGCGGTTCAAGATTGGCAACAGCAAGAAAACCTCGTTCTGGTTCGATAACTGGACTACTCTAGGGCCACTTATCACCCTTACTGGCGACGCAAGTATTAGAGAACTGGGCATTGGTCGACAAGAAACGGTGGCTGCTGCGGCAACCGATAACCGTTGGCTAGTCAGACGATCTCGGGTTCCCCGCCTTCGTGATCTCTATGCGCAGATATCTTGTTTACCCCTACCTTCACCCACGGGAGAGGCCGACATTGCTCTATGGTCTCATCGGACTGGGACCTACCACCCTTCATTCTCTGCCCTACACACGTGGCGACAGATAAGTACACCATTCACTACTCGGCCTTGGACATCATCCATATGGTTTCCGCAATTTGTACCGCGTTACGCGTTTGTCTCTTGGCTTGCTGTTCTTGACAGGTTATCCACAGGATCGCGAATGGGTCGATGGGGACAATCTCTGCCATGTGTCCTTTGTGGCGAACCCGATGAAACACGCGACCATCTCTTATTCGCGTGCCCGTTTAGCTACACTATATGGTCCAACCTCACCTCAAGTATCATACACAATCACATCACTCCAGACTGGGCACGTACTCTGCGCTCGCTTCGCCTACACTGCCTCTCCACTCTTGATGCTCTCCTCCTCAAATTATGCTTCCAGGCCTCGATCTATAGCATATGGAGAGAGCGCAATGGCCGACATCATAACCAGCCACACCGATCACCTCGATACATCACCAGACAACTATCTCGCACCATTGGGGATAGAATCACTAGCCTTTCATACTCATCAGACTCTCGCTATCACGGACTCCTCCAACGATGGCATACCTTACATCCCACATCGTCAACCTGATCACTTGCTCACTACTCGCTACTGTTGTTGCACTTGCTTATGCCCTTATTTATTTGTTCACTAATGTTTTAGCTTATAGGTTGTGTCACAAAGGTTGTACTCTTTTTCCTGGTACTAGTTTTATCCCACTGGATTTTCTAGTATCAGGTTTTAACGAGGTATCTTTGTACACACACCAAACCTATAAAGCACGTCTATCTCTTTCTACCAATTCCAAACTTTTGTAAATAACAGCTCTTTTTTTCTTGTTATATAAATTTAAAATTCCATCAAAAAAAACTTTTAAAAAGAAATGTATTCAGAAAATATAAGTACATAAGTTAATAATAATTTATTCTTAAATCCCTATTAAATATATCGATTTAGGAATTTGTTAAGGAATTTTAGGAGTCATATAGTTTTTTTTTAAAACTACTTTTCATAATCTAGTTAAATACTTATTGAAAAATTTCTAGTTGAAAATTAATCGAAATTCTTAACTAGAAATTAGATGGAAAAAATTATTTTTGACTAGTACAATGGTCGAGACTTTGACATATTTTTGTAATAAACACTTTAAAATTTTATATATTTTAAAAATAGTTAAGTATTTGGCAATTTATACATTGTAATTAATTAGAAAGATTTGGAAATTAAATTCTGGAATAGGTTCTCTGTATCGATTAAAGGATATGTTAGTTGCTTGTGGCTTTTGTATACTTCTCATTTTCACATTTTCTTTTTGGTGTTATAAAGTTTTTCTTTCAATCGAACAAATCATAGTTTCAACATTTATAGGAATCCTACCAACGTCACTCTTAAGCTTATTGATTGAGTTATCACAACTTAGTGCCGTCACCGTGACAAGCTAAATTGGGACCTAAGGGAAAATAAAATAATATGTGCTAAATTTATTATAAATTTAAAAATAATAATATCATTTAAAACTTATTTTTTAAAAACTAATTCATAAATCAATATAGTTAAGGAGATTTTCAAACATACCACAAAATTAAATTTACTCCAAAAATACCACACACTTCCAAAAATTTCAAAAATATCATAATTTTTTCAAAAATATTTTTTGTTCCAAAAATACTACAAATTTCAAATAGCTTTAAAATTTATAATTTAAATCATAAATACTCAAAACCAAACCCTACCTCCTTTAAAACTAAACCCTAAATTCTATTTAATGAACCCAAATCCAAAATTTTAAATTCTAAACCTTTAAAATTCACCTTTTATGTTTTTGGTATTTTATAAACATTAGGAAGTTGTGATATTTTTGGAACTTTTCGGAATATGTGGTATTTTTAGAATTTGAACTTCTTCTAGTAGTATTTCAAAAAAATTCTCTATATTTAATACATCTTGTTTTCATTTTGTTGATAAAACACTATGCAGCGAAAATGTAAGTTTCAACCAAAATGGTAGATAGAAGAAATATCAACGGTAATATCTATAAATCTTCTATATATTGATTTCAATTCTCTAAAAGCAACCCGAAAATTATAAAATATATAACATAACAAAAAACAAAAAAATCTTTTTGATATGTTTCATAAACTATAATTTACTTTCAAGCCTCAAAAAACAAATTTGTAAACATATTTTTGGTTAAAAAATTATTATAAAATTTACATAGTATACAAAAATAAATATATTTAAATATTTTAATCAATTTATAATATGTAAAACGAAAATAGAAATAAGAAAAGGTCAAAAATGAACAGTTGATAACTAGTAATTTATTCATATTAAAATATTGCGTATTGTCATGAAAATTTTAAACATATAAAAAACTTAATAAAAATAAGAACCCAAATATTATTTTATTTTTTTTTGGGGGGGGGGGGGGGGGGGG
>OVBE01009675.1:0-15797 GCA_900406425.1 Iberis pinnata
AAAATTCGGATATGAAGTGGTGAGGGGATATTTATACCCTAGAGAGATGACGGTTACCAAGGCGCGTAATGATTGCGTGTGGGAAACTGAAACGGTGCGACTCTTTAGCTTCCCTCTACGAGAACGATTCAGTAAAGCCTACGAAGACGATTCGATAAAGCCTACGAAGCATTTAATGCGCTTTAGCCGAAATAAACTTTATNTAATGCGCTTTAGCCGAAATAAACTTTATCCAGAAGGTCATTCGCCGATTTGTAGTTTCATAGGGGGGACTAACTGTTGATACCAGGTTTAGCACCTGTCCTTAAAGCCCATTTCGACTCAAGGCCCAGCTGGACGCCGACGTGACGAAGAGAAAGGGCCCAAGAAGATGAAAGCTATATGGGCCGACCTGACGAGCTGGGCCGTCCAGCTCGTGGCCCATTAGGTTAAAATCCATGCAATTTGGGTTTTTAACTTGTACTCTCCATATAAATACTCATGTAATCATCCTTGAAACATATATGAAATTTTTCTAAGCTTTTACCCACATAATCTAAGACCTAAAACTATTTGTTAAGTCTTGATTCAACACCCACCAAGGAGAGGTTACAGGTCTATATTGGGCAATTGCTCTCATTAAGAGAGGAATAAACTACTCCGAAAAGGAATTGAGAAACAAGTTCCGAAGGGCTGCGAAACCTAGAAAAAAATTATTTATAGACCGAGAACGATAACCCCTAATATCCCAATGAATCGGTTTAAAACCGTTGCAGAAATTTTGCCCCAGAGACAAACCCATATAAGTTTGCATCTCCCTAATTAAGAACAACAAGTTGACATTATTTAAAAATCTAAAACTATAAAAAGATGGGCCTAATACAAAAGGGATTTGGGCTTCCAAAAAGGGTAAACTAAACCCAAATCAAAGCCCATTTGAAGAATTGAAACCCTAGTGACTATGGTGCTCTTTACGCCGCCACCCATCCCGAAGCTGTCTGTTCCGGCTAACCGGAGCAACCACTTGTCGACAACAAAGGCGACTAACGATAAAGAGTCACACCTCCACGGGAATATAATCCGACAAGGAGCTGACCCCAAAAGCATCTCCCACGGCAAAAGCGACAAAGCCATCGAACCACCCAGAACCACATAAACCAAACCGCATCATGCCGGAAAGATCCCCGCATCCAGATGCAACCGAGTAGTTGCGATAACTGCACCCAACCAGACCAATAAAATTTTAAAAGCAGAAATGAACGAGGCCGAACCAAAAGGGACAGTGCGGTGGTAGTGGTGATGCATGCATGCCGGAGAGGAGACCGCCTTCCAAGAGATAAAAACGGACAGTGACGGAGTCCGATAGAAGCCAAACAAAGGAGATGGTGCCGTGACATAAAAGCTAAAAAAAAAATAAAAAGAGAAAAGGGGCCGCTGAGCGCCGGCGATTGTGCCGGACGCCAGCGGCAGAGCACACTTAAAGAAGAAGAAATCAGACGGTGATAGGAGAGAAAAGGAGAGAAAAAAGAGAAAATTTTCTTAGTAAATGATTTTTGTAAAAGTGAGAGTCTATATATATCAAGAGAAAATTATAAAACTAACTAAAAACCCAAAAATTTCTTTATGGATTAAGGTATAATAATTTTTTAAATATTACAATGACATATGTCGTAAACAATATGTTTTCAATAAATGCAGGTCCTATGGAATTTCGGGAATTCAATATCCCGCGAGAAACTATTGTAGCCGAGGCAGTTTTGAACCAATGATGGCATCTACGTCGTCCACGAGTTCCAAGAATGCGCGAGCTATATGATCAAATCATCCAACTCTCGCTACCTAATGCATAAATGGGTTCCGATCAAGCTCTTTGGAACCATGGAAGTGAGTTCAAAAAATGGTTTTCCTCCACAAAAACGTGGAAAAACTAAGTCTTACATTGCATATTATCCATTGGACGCAAAAAATTTGGTTTGTCTAATCTGTCCCTCGTTTTGCATTCATTTCTTAGCTCGCTGTTCTTGACAAGTTGGCAACTGGGCGGCGTATGTGCAGCTAGAACGACATCAGCCTTGCATTCCATGTGGGGAGCTCGACAAGACAAGAGATCATTATTTTTTGCCTGTCCATACTCGTTTACACTATGGTCTAACCTTGTGACGCCAACACTCCGCCCATCGGATCACTCTGGATTGGTCAGCTACACTTCGTGCTTTACGTCACTCATCTCATACTAGGCTGGATGCAACTCTCCACAAGCTTTGCTTCCAATCAACAATCTATCACATATGGCATGAAAGAAATGTCAGGATCCATGACATAACGCCACAACATCACACCTGCCTCCGGAGCCACATCATTCACCGTATCATTGACTGTCTTACCAGCCTTCAATACAGCCCGCCATCACCACATCATCGTCTTCGTGATCGTTGGCTAGCCTTGCACTCCTAGTCTCATAGCCATGCTTGTGATTACTTATGGCCGGTCCTCACCATATTCACATATTTTCATCGACGTTTGTACTCTTTTCCTGCTTCTAGTTTTATCCCACTAGGTTTTCTACATTTAGGTTTTAATGAGGCAAACAGAAATCACAACCCTTACCTAAGAATCTCCCTCAGCCAGCTACTTCACACTTTTCTCTAATCCACAGTTCTCTCTATATGTCGTACCATGTTCAATTTTCTCATCCATTTTCTATTGTAGATAGCAACCTCTTTTCTTTTTGATCAATAAATTTAAAATTTCATCAAAAAAAAAAAAATGCATTTTTGTAAAATCAAGTACGAAACTGAATTTGGTGATGAAACGTAAGAAAACTTAATTTTCATTTAATATATGATATCATATACAAATTGACATGTAAATAAAACCAAAGAAAAGATTGTGTATGATAAAAGATCTACATGGATACCAAGAGGAAATTCATACAAATGGGTATGAAAATACAAAATATAAGTGTGAAATCCGTTAAAAAAAGCTAAAGAAAAATAGTCGGTAATAATAAATTAAGAATAAGAATAAAGTTATGATGTGTTTGATTTGAGGGATCAATGAGAACCGAAACCATGATTTATAGAAAAAAAAACAAATATCTTATTAGATATGCATAATTAAAATAAATATAAAATATTTTTATTTTATAATTAAATATAGCATGAATAATTCATTAGAAAAATAACTAAAAACACGAAATTAATTCAAAGATATTTTTATATAATATTTTTTAAATACTACACTGTATAGCTCGTAAATACTATAATTTTTATTAAATAATTGTAGAAAAATATCCAAAATTGAATATGGTAATGACACGTAAGGAAACTTACTCTGTATTTACTATATAAGAGTAATTTTTTATCTTTTAATTTTTATAATTCATACTTCATTCCATCATATACTTTGATATTATTGGCATATGTATTATTTTTCTTTATCAAAAATATAACTAAAACATATTTAATGGAACATATAATGCTATTTTAAAGATAACCTTTAAATTATATGACTAATATCAAAACTATATATATAATCACACGGGTTATCATATCAAAATCAAAATAGAATATTTAAAAGATTGTGTAGTATATGTATACTAGATTAGGACCGATTGATACCCAAGTAAAAATAAATTATTTTTATTTTGAAATGATAACTCGTGTGATTATATATTTTAATCGACGTCAACATCCAATTTTAGTTATTAATCAATTTTTGCGTAAATCATAATTATAATTATAAGTATCCATAAATAAATTAGATTATTCAAAATTATGAGAAATAATTATCTATAGATTTCAAAAATATACATATATATATATATATAATATTTATACCTAAAATTTAAAGTTAAAAATTAATACAAATTACTCTTTTGAAAAAATATTTATCTTCAGAGACTGAATTTTTCGTTATTTTTTTTATAGTAATTCTCTTATTAATAAACCATATAGTAAAAGTTCAAATGTGTAATTTTTAAAGTTGAACAAACCAACTTGACAAAAAACATAAATTTTTAATATAAAATAACAAACATATATGAAAATAATTAACATTAATACAATAGCCATAATAACATTCACTATCGTTAAAATTAATATCAACATATGTTGTAGATTTATAGTTTTAAAGAAAGATAAAAGGAGTATAAGTATACTTTTCAATTTTTCAGTTTTAATACTATTGATCTTCTATTCATTCCATTATTTTAATCTTAAAACTTATATTTATTTATTTTGATCTCTAGTTTTATTTTACAAATTGTTAAAACTAATATCCATATATATTGTAGTTTTATTCTTAATATATATATATATATATATATATATAATTTTATACTATTAATCTTTTATACATTGTATATTTTTGTTATTTTGATATTATATTATATGTTTAAGTTATAAGATCAATATTTTTTGTTATTATGCTTATTATTATTAGTTTCTATTAAAAAACAATACAATTTTTTTTTTTGACAAAGGGTTTAGTATTATTAATATTTCCAGATATAAGCCCAATACAACTTCAAACCCATAACACAAAACAAAAACATCTACTTAACAAACCAAACAAAACATATTCTGAGCGGGCTACCAAAAGCCCAAAATGGCCCGGGCCCAAATTGAAGCCCAGGGAAACCCTAATTCTGCAAAGGAGAACCCTAAGCAGATGCGCCGCCGACTTGCTGCGAGACCCGCCGGAACACACCTCCGACGACCCGACGGCGCAATCAGAAGCGGAGATGACTGCCACAATCATCACCGCCCACCGCATCAACAACTTTTGGAGAGGAGAGAGAGTCTGGTCTACGAAAATTTTCATTAGTTTAAAATACTACGTTGACACATGTCATAATCTTAATTAACAATGACACATATAACGATTTTATGAGTTACAATTTTGCTTATGCTTATGTGGTGTGCTCACAATAATTGCATTCTGATTCATGTAATAAGATTTATGTCACCATATTTAATTCTTTTAACACACTTTATATTGATATTACGTATTCGTTATAGAGTAATCTTCATGTAAAATAGAAGTAATACATGCTGGAACAAAGTTATGAACTGAGAATACATTTGTGTTTGAAAATTTAGATTTTGCCAACACATGTGCTACTTTATTTGAGTATCTATTTGTCCATAGAAGATGAAACTCTGTGAATTTATTCTTCCAATGTAAGTAATCACGCCTCCAGCTTATAATCTTTCACATTAGTTGTGTAAAGCTTGTGAAGTTGTTGACAATCTCCGTCAAAAACCACTTTCTATATCTTAGTATCCATTCATTTTGCATAGCTATTAAAAGTATTTGTGCTGCCTGTAAAGCATTTTCAACCTTGTGACATGTGGCTTATACGAAGCTCAAATAAACACCGGAAGAGTTTCTGTATAACTAGTCTGCAGTTTTTTTTGTATGTGAATTATGAAATGTGGCATCATAATTGCACTTTACCTACCCCCTTCTGGTCTTTGCCAATTTGAATAGAGCTTTGATCTTGAATGTCGAGTAATGTCTGGGTGATGTTGTTCTCATTCCTCTGCATCTGCTATAGTAGCATGAACCAATGATGTCCATAAAATCTGCTTGTTTTGATAGTCAGTTGTATTTATACCTTTCCATATATATATATATAGAGAGAGATAGTGATTTTTGTGCCTGATTACTTAAACTGTGAAAATAGTAGTGCACATATCTTTCAGTTTGGTTTGAAAACTTTCATCTGATGAAGATAAGCATAAATTTGGGAGTTGTATCGTGTCCCAAATTCTCTTGATGGCTGGACATAGGAAAAATAAATGATTAGAGTCTTGTTCCTTGGCACATCTTAAGTGAATCATTAGAAGCGATGTGTCTCCGATATAATTTACCTTTTGTTGCCAAAATGTTTTGGATGTTATTCATAGAAATGCTTAACCTTTGGCATTATATTCACTTCTTTAATATTCAGTTTCTCTTTGTTTATCGGTTGGTGAAGATGAGTAGCAACCCAATTGCTATCACCATATTTAATTTGTGTTAAATAGTAATTTTATTGAATTAATCTTAAATAAATTATTTGGTAAAAATTAGTAAACTTAAAAAACTAAACAATATTAATAACGTCGTTAAGAGAAAACAATATTATTAACAATTAATTAATTAATTTATTGTAAAACATAGATAAATATATTTTGGAACGTACTTCCCACATGCTAATTATTTGTTGGCAGAGGCTACACTCTGTCTAGAATGTAAACGCGAAGACCTTGAAAAGGAATCTATCGTTAAGTGTGTAGTCATCAGGGCCGGTCCTGATATTTAAAAATTTTACAAAGGCCGCAATCTACAACGAAAAAATAGGCTGAAGTTGTAAAATTTTTCAAAAAATAGGCCTTTTTCTTAAGCAAAATTTTTCAATTAAAAATGAGCCGCAAACTCATGCTTGCTCTGCTTGTGTTCAAGACCGGCTCTGGTAGTTAGCAGTGTTACCGTTCTCTGCATCCATGAAAATACTCGCAAAGAAAGGATTAGTTTTGTAAAGATTTGTGAGACAACAATATTCAGAACTATCATATGGATTGCTGTTAATTAGGCATGTCTCTCACAAAGGGCATCTGCCACGCGGTTAATTTTGATTGGTTGGTGTTTTAATGAAAAAGTAAATTACTGGAGAAATGCAATCAGCGAGGCTAGGGGTGGGCATATTTCCCGAAACCCGAATTGAACCCGAACCGAACCCGATCCAAAAATTTCAATTACCCAAATGGGTTTTAGAATGTTTTTCGGGTACCGGACCCAAACCCAATAAAATCCGATACCCGATCGGGTACTCGAAACACCCGAACTGATGCATTAAACAAAATAATACACTTTTCAACTTCAACTTGTATGCAAATTTTAGGGTTTATGTAGGAGAAAATGTTGTCGAATCAACTTCTTTCCTAAATTTTGTAGCAATTTTATTTTTGTAAATGTTTTTGTGTTATTATTTGGAATAGATAATGATTTGTGATATCATAAAGCAAAAAATATATCAACATTTTAACTAATTTTGGGTATTTATAATAATTTCAAGTACTTTTTTATAGATTTAAGGTATTTTAATTACTTTCGGGTACATACAAACTTATTGGGATCCAAAAAATTTCGAGTAGAAATCGTTTCTCATAGTGTTGATCCACCCGAACCCGATATGACCCGACCCAAATCCGAACTCGACCCAAAATTTTTCGGGTCCTATATAGGTAGTAAACTCCTATACCCGAAAAACCCGAACCAAAAATTTTTGACCCGAATCCGACACGAAAAATCGAATGCCCACCCCTAAGCGAGGCATATCTTGTAGGCACTCTCGCATCATCAAAAATATATGCTATACATTGGATTATACCTAGTATTGATAACACACAATAAATTTAAGTCATATTGAACAACCAAAACAACCATTCTCATAGGTTAGAAATGATTATAAAAAGGCTTTTGGAGAATTTGATCAAGCACGTCCCTTAATATTACTAATGACTTTCTTAAATCCTATTTAAGCATTGAACATTCCAAATATGAGAATTGTTGATACTGCAATTTACACCCCGATCAAAGATTCGATTTAAAATTTTAACCTGATACATTCTACTGCAAGTATGATAACGTATTCTTGGGCCTGAAGCCAAGCTCCTTAGTATGGGCCCGCAAGGCCCAAAACGAGCTCACCTTGGTGTAAGGCGACAAATTAGAACTTAGGAATATCTCTATTAAAGGATATTTCCAAATATTGTTAAAAAAAATTTTCCAAGTATTTAGGAAAAATATTATGTAAAGAGATGTGACCTAAATTCCATATCTTATATCTATAAATAGGGGATCTTACGGTTAAAAAATGATTCATTTGATAATACACACGCAAGAGAATTTTTAAAACTAATTTCATCACTCAACTTTATTGTGTTGCATTCTTGGTTCACCAATTGGCGCCGTCTGTGGGAAACTTTCTTCACAATCTAAAAAAGGTCACGTTAATCTACCAACATGACTACTCATCCAACGATTAACAATAATCAGAATCAGAGAGACAAAGAGAATACACCAGACACTGGATAACGTCCAGGAAAACCCCGACGAGATTCACGACAAAGACGAATATGACGAGAAGCGAGAAAAAGAGTGTGACACAGAAAAGGAGCATGACATAATCACCGTCAAGATTAGGAGCTAACCCTCTCAGCAGTAATGCAGGACCTCGAGCAACAAAAAGAGGAAACAACCCAACTCCAGCAGGAATCAGCGGAGATGAAGCTCAAGTGTGTGGTGATGTCACGACTACTCGAACGCAACATCACTTCCCCAACTAGCCCTCGAGTAAACTACCGGTTGTTCGACGAAGTCCCACCAGATGATGAACTGAGAAGGGGATTCTTGACAAGGAATACCAAAGTGGAACACCCCGACGACAACTCTGGTGGACCACTGACTTCCAAGGAACTGATCTGCATCAAGGCCCAAATCAAAGAAATTAGCTCTCAAATGCATTGAGCAATCAACTCGGCACCCGAGCTAGATCGTGTTCTGGAGAAAGCACAACAGACCCCGTTCAACAGAAGGATCACAAATACAATGATAAGGCACAAAAACAAATTCAAAGTCCCGACGTACGACGGGAGAGAAGACCCGCAAAAATACTTAACTGCCTTTACCACAGTGACCGGGCGAGCTAATTTCGCAAAAGGGGAGAGAGATGTCGGGCTCTGTCAGTTGTTCGTCGAAAAATTGAGTGGAGCAGCACACAGTTGGTTTTTAGATTTGACGCCAAACTCAATCGGGAGTTTTCAACAGCTCTCCGCGATTTTCATCAAGCACTACTTGATGTTCATTACAAAGAAAACCAGCTCTGCCAACCTCTGGACTCTATCCCAAGAACCCAAGGAATCACTTCGCACCTTCCTTGACAGGTTCAAGAGCATAGCTTCCCAGATAAGTATCGACGACGAGTCGACCATCGCGACACTGCGGAACTCACTGTGGTACGACTCACATTTCAAGGACAAACTACTCATAAACAAACCTCGGAATCTCGAAGATGCCCTCCATCGTGCAAGTCAATTTATTGAGGTAGAAGAGAAGAGAGCCACCATGGCCAAGAAACACCTCGTACATAGGTCGGAAGCACCATCTTCAAAGCCAAGCACCGATTACCCTCTCAAAATAAACAACATTTTACACGAAATTACTTCTGCGAAAAACCTAAAGAAGTCAACATAGCAACTGCCGAGCCGGAGGCAACAAGTGATAAGGCCGTCTCAACAGAGGGAAATAAGGAAAGTTACTGCAAATTTCACAAAATAAAGGGACACACCACATATGAATGTAGGAATCTCCAGAACATCCTCCTAGGAAGGTTATGAAGTGGATAGATCGTAGTCGAGCTGACTGGAAGCCAACAAAGAGATCGAGGAAAAGGCTGCAGAAGGGTAAATCACGCGCAGGCTACAACCAAACAACCCGTAGCTGATGACATGATCCCTCCACAGGGGCAGCACCAACTAGACTATGATAACGAAGATGAGAACATACGCAGCAATGTGCTCCCTAATCCAAGCCGAAGAATAAATATGATAATGGGATGACTGACACAATGCAGAGATTTTGTCAAGTCAATTAAAGAATCGATTCGTCTGGCCTCTATTGCGTCGAAATTCACACCGAACGCCATCCTCAGAACACACTCAACCATGCAAATGTGATTTACCGATAGAGACACCAATGGGCTAAGAACCCCCCCCCCCCATAACGACTTCCTAGTCAACAAACTCGTCATCGCAAACACAAAAGTATCAAGAATCCTCATCGACACCGCCGGTTAGGTAGACATCATTTTCAAAGAACCATTAGCTAAAATGAAAATCGATGATAGCGCCATCAAGGCCACGATTCATCCCCTCATGAGCTTCACTGGCAAAATAGTGAACACTATTGGGACAATCCGACTCCTAGTTCAGGCGGGATCTCAGACTAAACTCATCAAATTCATGGTAATTGACAAGCATCTGACCTTCAATGCAATAATGGGGACCCCCTGGCTATACGACATGAAAGAAGCAGTGTCTACCTACCATCAGTGCATCAAATTACCAACCACTACCAGAAACCATGTTATTAGGGGAAATCAAAGAGTTTCCCGAACATGCTTCCTTACCGAGCATAAGCAATGGGCAAAAACCATCTTATAGCAACTACAGTACCTACGGGGCATCAAAACTAGGACGTCAAATATCATTACACAAGGACCACCTAGATGCGAGCCCATCGACCAAGTCAGTGTCAACGATGGTAAACCATATAGGACGATAGACGTCGGTAGTACTCTCAACAGCGAGCTACGCGAACAACTTATCGTCTTCTTGAAAAACAAAACCTCGACATTCACATGGTCAATAGATGACATGAAAGAAATATATCCCGCAATCACATGTCACGAATTGAATGTAGATCCTACTTTCAAACCTATAAAGCAAAAGAAGAGAAAACTAGGCCCCGAGTGCTCTCAGGCAGTAAATGACGAGGTCGATCGACTTTTAAAACAAGGCTCTATCTCTGAGGTCAAATACCCAGAATGTATAGCAAATCCCGTAGTGGTGAATAACAAAAACAGAAAATGGTGAATATGCATCCATTTCCACACATCGATCGCCTCGTGGAAGCAATCGTAGGAAATAAGCTGCTCTCTTTCATGGACGCTTTTTTGGGATATAACCAAATAATAATGCACCGCGACGATAGGGAAAAGACATCGTTTATCACATATCGCGACACATACTTCTACAAAGTCATACCGTTTGGACTCAAAAATGCGGGAGCGACCTACCAACGGTTGGTGAATCACATGTTTGCAAACCACCTCGTTCATACTATGGAAGTATATATAGACGACATGCTGTTAAATCCCTCATCGCCAAGGACCATATTTGACACCTGCAAGACTGTTTCACCATACTCAACCAATAAAACTTGAAGCTCAATCCGTCCAAGTGTACATTCAGAGTCACATCAAGCGATTTTCTCGGTTACATAGTCACCAAATGAGGCATTGAAGCAAATCCAAAGCAAATAATATCTCTTACCGACCTGACCTCTCCCAAAACTCCCAAGGAGGTCCAGTTTCTCACCGACCGCATCACCGCGCTCAACCGATTCATCTCTCGTTCAACTGATCGATGTCTCTCCTTCTATTAGTTACTAAAAGGGAACAGAAGGTTCTAATGGGATGGAGAATGAGAAAAAGAATTCCAGCAACTGAAACAATACCTCTCGCAACCACCCATCTTAGCAAAAATGAAGGAGAAACACTCTTTCTTTTCATCTTGGTGTATGTACTCGCAGTAAGTGGCGTTCTCATCAAAGATGACCGCGACGAGCAGCGTCCAATCTTCTATGTCAGTAAAACCCTTACAAGGGCAGAACTTAAATACCCGGTCATGGAAAAGCTTGCATTTGCGATCATCCCCACTGCACAAAAGTTATGCCCGTACTTTCAATCCCATCCCATCGCCGTAGTAACATCCTACCCAATCTGCACCATCCTGCATAGCCCAACACAGTCTGGACGAATGATCAAATGGGCCATCAAGCTCAGTGAATACGACATAGAGTATCACAGACGTACAAGCACCAAATGCCAAGTACTAGCCGGCTTTATCACAAACATACCACCTAAGCTCGTGGGTAACGAAGCAAGCAACAAAGTCTGGAAGCTGTACATCAATGGATCCTCCTACCGTCAAGGCGCCGGCATTGGCATCCAACTCGAGTCCCCAACATGAAAAATCCTAGAGTAATCCTTCCACCTTGGTTTTACCATGTTCAATAATGAGGCAGAGTACAAAGTCATAATCGCTGGCCTACGCCTCGCAAGAGGCCTCAGCTCCAAGAAAATTCATGCATTCTGTGATTCCCAGTTGGTTTCCAGTCAGTTCAACGGAGAGTACGACACCAAGAACAAACGAATGGATAAACACCTGGAAGTACTCAGGCAGATCGCATCGCAGTTTGACGTTTGCCAAATCACCAAAATCCCAAGAACAGAAAATTGGACTGTCGATGCGTTAGCCGTAATTGCATCAGGACCAAAGGAGCGAAAACAAATTCCCATCAAAGTAATCAAGGAGCCAATCATACACCCCGGCGTTGTTGCAACCATTAGCAATTATTATGCCGCAAATATGGACATTGATGGAACCACCCATAACGACTGGCGAACTAAAATCTTCACCTACCTACTCACATGCACCATTCCAAATGATAAATGGCAAGCACACCGCCTCAAGATGCGAAGTGCAAATTACACTACAGTCGGCCAGGCTTTATATCGAAAAAGCGCGCATGACATATAACTGACTTGTGCCAAAAAGACAAAGCCACAAAGGTTATGGCCGAAGCTCATGAAGGCGTTGGCGGTAATCACTCCGGAGGACGTTCTCTAGCCCTTCGGATAAGAAGATATGGACACTATTGGCCAACTATGACCACCAATTTCACCCGTCGTCCAAACAGGGAATAACATCACACAATACTTGGACTCGAAATGTCTCTTATGAAGAAAACACCTTCTGCAAGTTTCACCAAATAAAGGGCCACTCCACGGCAAACTGTAAAGTTCTCGGAGCCGGGCTAACAACAAAACTACTCGCAGGAGAAATGTCGTAAGTATCCGGTATAAAAGATATCATCAGAGAAACTGATCGACCGCCTAGGTCCGATCAAGCGCCACCAGAAAGAAATGCACCTTAGGGTACCCGAATAGAGGGAAAACGCAGAAGAGGTGCAGAAGATAAAAGGAGCGACGTGAACGGTCGCTGAGTAAACATGTTAACGGATTGTATTACTCAATTTTAGTGCTTTATAGTGGATATTTGTACATAGTATTTGGCATTATCGGAGTATTTTCCTTGTAGTTTTGGCATATTTTCATGATTTTATGTGTTCGAGACGTTTTGGATGCAAATTGGCATATGCAGATACAAAATCCGGCAGAAAGGTCAGAAGTTTACCAATTCTTGAAGATGTTCCAATGGATTGATTGAGCTGAAATTTTGACATAAGATAGCCACGTGAGTTAAATTTCATATGGAAGTGGTCTGAAGTCAATGCATTGGTGCAATCAAAAGTTATGGCGATTTTACAGAAGGCTGGTCAAGCTGTCTCGCAGAAGAAGTATGTGCAGAAAGTGTGAAAAGGGATCGATCGATCCAAAGCTCCTGGAAACTTACGTAAGAAGAAATCGATCGATCCCTATGGCCGAGAATCACTAAAATCTTCCAAAATTACAATTATGCCCTCAAGACTTATCAAGATGTTTTCCTTATTCTTTTTAATTTATTTTTTCTTATTTTAGCACTATAAAAGCCTTATGCTTAAGTTTACTTTTCAATCTCTGGCTTATTTTATTTTCCCAGAGCGAAATTGATGGGCACCTTGAAATTTAGAAGGGGACGATGATCAGAGCCAAGGAAACCCAAATACTCAACATGAGAGTGAGAAAATATCATGCCACTCCTCATTTCCCATAGCGATCAAGCCGACAACGGATCGATCCCTTTTTTTGTCGACAAACCCATGATAAACAATTCCTTGTGAAGGGAAAATTAATCATCCCACAACATTCGCGCATGAGTCGAAAATCAAGAAAGGATGAGTATGGTCTTAGGCGACCCCCTTGCTTTTCAGAATGATTAACAATTTCGTTGAAATCGTCAACCATAGCCCATGGTTGTGATGTTGTCGATGCAATGCGCTTTAAACGTTCCAAAACTAAGTATCTTTTTGAGATAACATGATCAACGTAAACAAAAGTCATAAAAGTTTTATTCCCTTGAATTGTAATCATAACATCAAGTACATTCTTATTGAAAGAAATAACCTTAACATTAAAAGAAGACAACGCAAACAAAGCCAAACCCCCATTAAGACCAGAAGGGTCAACAGTAAACAAGAAATCATATTCTAAATGAGTTTGAAGATCTTCCAAAACAGATCTCGGTTGCTTAGTTTCCCTCAGACAAATCACCATAGGGAAACATGTACGCAAAAATTCCCTGAGACGCTTAATCGCCAAGAAGCTTCCCGCTACTTGGCAGTTCCAATTCAAAATCATCTATACAGGGCTTGGTAGTTTTTCCCCAACCACCTTGCTATCAAGGTTTCCCGATTCATCTCCTTCAACAGGATCCACCTCCGGGAGGGGTGGTAAGAGTTTCTTCTTCGCAACACTAGCCTCACCAACAACCGCAGCTATCTTCTTTAGAGTGGTGATTCGAAATGGTGAGTGTCCAATCTTCTTCTTCGGTGGTAACATTTTATCAAATTTTCCACTCTCTTTGACACTTGTAACAGGTTGAGCCGACCAAAGTATCTCTTTAAGCGGAGATATAATATCTTCAAAAGGGAGAATCGTTGAGTCTTGTAATCCTCTAGTTAAGATCCTTTCCTGTGGTATATAAATATCAGCCAAATTTTGAAACAAAGAACCAGTTGAAGAAACAGAATCAACACGATGAAATTCTCCTGGCTGAACGTGATTAACATTATTATCACGGATCACGTGTTTGATCTGCTGAAATATGGGCCAATTCATCATTTGAAAGCCCATTAACATTATGAAGATTCTTTGCATTACCAAAAGTTTGGAGGACCCACTCCATTGTTGAAATATTATGTGGACTAATGTTATGATGGGCTTGTAAAGCCCCACCTCTCTCTTTTTCACGTGATGGGCTAATATCATGATGGGCTTGGAAATTAGATGGCCCAGCAACAGAGACTTCACGAGGTTGGTGATGGTGAATGGAATTGTCTTCCATCGCCGGCGTTGACATTTCAGAGGTGTAGTACACCAACCATCGACGTACAGGCCCTCTGACTCTCGAGGAGGAGTCATTCACTACAACACTTGCAATCGGGACAGGATAATCCCGCACCACCGCTACCGAAGATCGCCCATT
The DNA here is from genome assembly GCA_900406425.1 of Iberis pinnata. Taxonomy (NCBI): domain Eukaryota; kingdom Viridiplantae; phylum Streptophyta; class Magnoliopsida; order Brassicales; family Brassicaceae; genus Iberis; species Iberis pinnata. The sequence goes on from OVBE01009675.1 coordinate 14,958, forward strand.
TTCCCGGCACCACCAGAACGGTGTCCATGTCTTCTATCAGCTATGCGCATGTCTAGCTAATGTCGTGACTGATTGTCACAACTTCTTCGATTGTGATTAATCCTCCTCGGACAGACATCGGAAGCGTGAGATAACCTATCACAGAAAGAACAAAAATTCCTCAGTTTATCATAGATAAACTTAACAACGATACTCTCCCCAGATTCGAGTTCGATTATGCGACTACAACACAAAGGCACTGATGCCTCCACAAAGACACGAATCCTTAGCAATTCCATATCCACCACCACTAATTCCCCCAAATCCACACCAATCGCACGGAGTGTTTGTTCACCCATCCGAGATACCCACGACAGTAATCCAAAACACCATTGTTGCCGGAAAATCTGGACGGATAGTCGGAACCGAGAGCAACCATCCATTGATCGTAATGATAGGGACTGTTCTTTAGCACTCGTTCCATATCCTCCATTGATTCAAATCTTAACCTGAACCGTCCATTCCATGCAGATAGCTGTCACACTTCCAATCAGAGGGGAAGAAGTTGATTATGGAACGAATTTTATCACCTTGAACCACCGAGTTCAAAACACGCCCAACTAGAGTGAGATGAAACTGATTTATGATACCCATGTTATCAAATCCCATGATACGGAGCGGGGGACGATCACAATTTCTGCGTTCACTGGATCGGCGATGAACCCGTGCTGATTATGATGATCTTGATGCCATGGTAGCTGAATGAGAAAGAAAATAGAGAGAAAGCTATTGATTCTGGGTGAAACCTTTGGTACATAGAAGAGACAATAGGGATTGTCAATATAAAGGCGATGTAGCTAG